>QGQJ01000537.1:0-13333 GCA_003206725.1 Blastomyces emzantsi | reverse complement strand
CGGGGGTGGTGGTGGTGGGGCTTTTGCTCTCTTCTGGGAATCTGGTGGAGTTTCCTTAGATGCACCATTAAGTTCATCGGCTTGCTTCTGCTCGATGTATTGTTTGATAAAATCCGAGTTCTCCGCGATTTGATCCTCCGTAATACCCATGGCAAGTAATTCGTCGAGCAAGCCTCGCCATGACGGATCTACCGTGTCTAAGGCTGACGTCTGCTTCCGTTGTGGGGCCGCCGGAAGTTCTGTTGCTGCCGGGGCGAGAGAAGGAGCAGGAGCGGGAGCGGGAGCGGGAGCGGGCTGCCTTGGGGGGATAATAGATTCCGCAGGAGCAGGTGGGGTATTGGCCGAGGAAGAGTGTCGGTGGACATGTAGGAGGCTACCAAGCCCAAACCGACTATGAGTTTTGCTGCTTGCTGCTGGAGCGGGTCCTTGGCCCCGGAGTGACGCAAATGGAGTGGTTTTCGTTTCTTTACTCGCGCTCTTCTCTCGTTCTAGAACCTTTTTCATGAAGGTCTTTGCCTCCTTTTCATCCGCAAACGATAACCCTGCGAGACATTCCTCTAGCTCGAAGGTGTGGAAAAAGGTCCTATCTTGGTTATACGAGAAGCCATCGTAGATTTCCTGGTCCCATACAACCCCTCTACCAGCGGGCTATTTTTCGAAGATATGCCATGTTAGTTTGGTTTTGCTGCACACTACGGGAGGTAAGGATATATCTAAGCAGATAGTGCATTGCATACCGAAACATCAACCAACTTAATCCAAAACGTATGTCCAACCAAGTCGTTAGCAAGAACTGCAGCTCCTTGCAACCCGGTATAAGTCCATTTGTGAGGGTTTGGATGTGCTACGTATAACCGCGCAACTGCCACAGCCAGTATCTTGTTGGAGGGTTTGGGGACAGTTCGCCTGACCGTCTCTTTATCCGCATCGGTGAGAATGGATGGCATGGTTGGAGCTCTAAGGCTGGTATTTGCGGACAGGAACAAGACGACGTTAGTCTCATTAGTTATATTTGACAGCCAAGTGGCTCATTGCTAATCTGTTTTCCCTTCAGCAGGCAACCGGGCGCTTGCTTGAGCGCGAGCAGAAGGTCGACCGACTGGCGTTGGAATGACAGCAGGCGAAAATATGTGTCCGCGGAATACCACCTAGGATATGGTGGCTAAGAGTAGTAATACGCAGGATATATTTTCGAGTTATATAGACGTAGAAGAGAAGAAGAATGGATGGATGGAGTTGAGTGTTGCTCAGAGTTGGTCGGATCCATGAAAGAAGGACGGTGCGGTTGCGAAGCTTAGTCAGGGAGTGCCGAGCGCCAAGCCCTGTACAGCCTCTGCAGATGAGCAAGCCCGTCTCGAAGTTGTATAGAAGTGATGAGGAAAATTGTAATGTATTGCACAGCACAAGCATTGAACGTGTAGATGCCTGCTGAAGTGGATATATGTATTTACATCTCTTTGTAAGAGAAAGTTAACTATAGTATATGCTGCTTTTGGCAACTGGGCAACACACAAAGAAGCCCAGAAATGGTACTATTTTGTTGACCTTTGAGTGAGTGGTATATTAATTACATATAGCTATTGCCTAACATAATATATATACAAACCGATCAATATTTGCCTAGATAGATGAATGAGATTGGGGATGAACAGGATCAGGTCAATTCTCATAGGTTGCCTGCCATGCTTTTTTCCCTGGCTCTTCCTCGAGATTATCATACCCATGGCTATGGTGGTGATGTCATCAGCGCCAGGGGATATAAATCGGCCGCCTGCCCGCAACCCCCAAACTGCCCGGCTTCTAAGCACATCCACCATATCTATATATATCGTTCCCAAAGTCCGAGTTAGCAAATTATCCAGCAATAGGCTTAAGTAAAGTTAACACAACTTTCTTAAAAATACAACTTCGTGCCTCCCCCAATTTCCGCCCACTCCTCGACCTATACCGTCCCACGCATCCCATCCCAACCCGTCCAGCTAGAAACATGGCTAGCCAATCTAGTCAAGACTCCCAAGCCAGAAAGACTGATACGACCACGCGCCAAACACGAAGCCAGACGCAGAAGAACGCCAACTCTACAGCGGGTGGTGAACATTCGAAGCCTGAGGCCCGGGACTTCGTAGCTAAGGGTCCGCAGATTCCGGAAGGTTAGTCTACTTTATAAATATAGGGTCTAATATCAAAGAGAATTAATTCAAGATATTTCGGTTGATGTTAACTATTTGTTGGCGTGTGTAGGAGACATGCCGGCAAGAATCCCACGGGAGGAAATTGATGCTCGAATGAAGGAGCTCAATAAGTGAGGTTGGATTTCCGTGAAGTGGAAAGCTCTTTCTGGGTTCCTCTAGCTGCTGGGTATGGGGTTGAGGGGAAGTTTGATCATGGCACTTTTGTATTGTGGATTGCTGCGGAACTTTGCTCGAGGAGGAATCATATGTGGCAATTTGGTGAGGGAGCTAGTCGTGTGTACCAAGCTGACCGGCGTGTTAGCCAATGGCAGCATCCATCCGGGGCATAATAGATCAGGCATATAGCGTGGGTCGAATAAAATTCCCATGGGGCTGCCAGTTACCTGTTGTTTGCCATCCAGATAAAGGAAGTGCCAGAATAAATTATATCCAAGGGGCTTTCCCATGGCCCTATTGCGCTGTGCAATATTGGAACTAGCAACGGCATGCAGCTAGTCCACCCCCTTTTACCTTAGGTAGGTACGCGATTGTTTCCAGGCTGAGGAGCAGTTGAGGATATCCCCGCGTCGCCTCTTTTTCGCCCAGCCCGTTTGAGGTAGGCTTCGATGCTCTCAACGACAGCCCCAGCCTCCCGCACAATATCCGTATAGTTCGCNNAAGTTAATTTCCAAAGTCCCTTCCAAGGCTTCTAACCGAGACAGCGGCTGCCCGACTTGACGCTTCTGTAGGGGTTCCTGCTGCTCCCGCTGCTCGATATCCGGTATTCTTCGCCCTGTCTTGTCATATCCACGCTCTCTCAATGCGTCTCTAAACGCAGTCCGCACCCGTCTGGCGCACCATGACCGTATCACGCTCCGCTCCGTTGTGACCTCAGATAGTGCCGAAGCGGACCACCAAAGCTGGCCCTTCTCTCGCGTCGCCCACATATAGTTGATTCTGGGCCGGACAGCATAGAGATTGACGAAAAGATCATTGGTGAACCTCTTCGCGCGAGATGTAGGTGTGTTTTCAGGCGTGTAATGGATTTTGAAATAGGGCTGTTTGGGAGGGCGGAACCTGGGTTGTTTGGAGTAGCTGTAGAACGCAATTCCTTGAGCCGTTGTTGGCACGGTACGCTTTTTGTTAAACGTATTGGTTGCGCCTCGTGAAGCCATTCTGTAGAATTTCCAATTAATGTGTTTATTTTAAAAATGCAGAACTTGGAACGGGCGAAGGAGATGGGGGCCGCCGTGGTACAAGGGTGTCCTAACAGATCCGCCGGTGCGCAAAGTACCCGTGAAAAGTTTTCGGGTGCGCGTCGATGCTGCCAAATCGGGTATAGTTGCTGTTTTGGTGTGGCGATCCAGCCAGCAGAAACAGAAAAATCCCCCACTATATAAAGAGCCGAAATTGACAACACCAACATCTGACAACAACAACCACATCATCACCACATCCGCCAACGTTATTTCACCAGCAATCCGGGCACAGTACATATCATTACATATCAGATTTGGGAAACCGCTACATTTTCAGTCAGGAACAGTTTAACAACCGCTCAATATGCCGAAGAATAAGGGAAAGGTACGATTTCTACCCCTCTTTACAAGCCCCCACATTGCCACACATATCGTTTGAATATCGTCTGCGCCTTTCACTTTTGTATACCTCAGATTGAAGACATGGGAGCATTTCTCCTGAAGAAATATATATATTTAAAAAAAAGTGACCTTTGCTGGTTCTATGAATCTCGGACGCTAACGTTATGTTTTGTATATAGGGTGGTAAAAACCGGCGCCGTGGAAAGAACGAGAATGACAACGAGAAACGAGAACTGACCTTCAAAGAGGAAGGACAAGAATATGCCCAGGTCGTCAAGATGTTGGGTAACGGACGATTGGAAGCCCTCTGCTTCGATGGCGAAAAACGACTCGCTCATATCCGTGGCAAACTCCGCAAGAAGGTCTGGATTAACCAGGGAGACATTATCCTGTTATCTCTTCGAGACTACCAAGACGAGAAAGGTGACGTTATTCTCAAATATAATGCCGACGAGGCTCGAAGTTTGAAAGCCTACGGCGAATTGCCTGAGAGTGCGAAGATTAACGAGACTGATACGTACGTTTTTTGCCCCGCTTTCACTAGTTTTTATTATTGATATACATCTCGCTAATATCGCAACAACAGCTATGGCCATGAGGATATTGACGACAACGTCGAGTTCGACGAAGACCGTGATGGCAGCGAAGACGACAAGGACATCGATGTTGATGAGATCTGATCTCTCCCAANNCGAGGCCGCGCTCCCTCTTTATTCACGTGTCTGGCTTCAACAGTCCCAAGGTGGACGGATCTCTATCCTTTGGCGTTGCAGACAGCTCCTGTTGGAAACACTCCCGCTGCACTACAGCCACAGTTAAGTTGCAGGCAAACATTCGGCGCTCCCTTGGCGCTCCTCTTCTCCAGGGATAGAAATCGGGCATCTTCGGCTGAAGAATTTCCGGTCAGATATTGCTACCGACTATCTTATGAATCCATATACCTATAAAGCAGTGTTCAAGCCGATCATCGGACGGGACACCAGACGGGGCGAGTTTGGGCACTGTCAACACTAAATCGATTCGATTGTTTTACTCGCGGATTATTTCTTTTCCGGACCTGTCTCAACCCTGCTCTTCCTTTTTAACGCGGTTTACGATTGGACGGGCTTCATTTTAAATCCATTTTCACCCTCGCGGTTATGAAAGACTGTTTGCTTTTATTTACTAGCATGCCTCCGTTATTGCATTTTCGCTTCTGTCTTCCATTTGTTTTCTATTTCTACTTTTTGCTCGCACTGCTTGCCCTTCTGATTTTCCGTTGTGGTGGCTCTTGCGACATTCCCCAATTTGGCAATTTGAAAGCATAGATAGATGAACCGAAAACAAAACTGAAGTAATCAAAGACAAATTTTAGGGTCGGCTAGAAAGACGTCCATGAATTTCTTTTCTTTTTTCTTATCTGTAGGGTCATGATACCGTATTGATGGGGGTTATTAAATTTGAAAGCGGCTCATCACCAAATTGTACACGAAAAGCTGAAACGACCTGTGGTACACTTTCACAGATAGAGGTACCATCATCTGAACCCGAGTGAGTTTACCTGGGCATTATAGCGAATCGTTTTGTGGAAAGTAAGAAAACACCCCCTGCATCTAATCAGCACTCTCCTCATCAAAAACGTTTCTCCGAAAGAACCGCAAAATCTGCCTCCCAACCTCCTTCCCAACCAAGGGCTCCAACTCCTCCATCTCCATATTCGCAATTTGCTGTAAATTCTCCGTCTCCAAAATCAATCGCTCCGCTATCTTCGGGGTCACCCCGGGAACAGCCCGTAACATATCCTGCGGTAGCTGGTTGAAGGCCCGATGTTCAATCCCCGCGGCCGACATGATACTGTTACTCGTACCTGCTGCGGTGGCAGCCGTGGCGGCGGCGGCTGTAGTGGAGGTGATATCAAAGTCTAGCCCGATTTGCACGGCGCGAATGGGGTCTGGTTCTGCGTTGTTCTTCTTAAGCTCGGCGAATATCTCGGCTGTTTGAAACGGGGCGGAGGACCAGATGATTTTCAGCCGTGGGAAGGCGAGCGTGAGTAGTGTGAGGAGGTGCTGGATGGACTTTGGATTTGTGGGGTTTATCAGGTTACTGGATAGACTTTCTGAGCTTGGCGCGCTTGTGGCGGAGGTGAATGCGTCGAAAGTGAAGGATTTGTTCTGGTCAAATTCGATTAGCAGGACTGGGGTTTTGTAGTGCTGGAGCATTGTCTCGGCCTGATTATACAGGCGGCCGTTTTTCAGGGAGCTGAGTAAATCACGGATCGATTTGCGCTCGACACATATGTCAGGGGTTAGGATGTAGTCGCCAACTGTTAGTTGGCAGGGAACTACGACCATGCTTCGCCCANNGCGAAATTCGCGCACATCCACTACGACGGTGGGTGGGGCTGCTGTTGCAGCCAGTCGGCCTCCACCAGCGATGCGGGTATTGACTGTTCGGAGGAATTGCTCTTGGGGATCTTCGGCGCTTTTGTCGTGGCTTATTGTTAAGGACATGGACTGTGCAAGAGGTTTGCTTTTAGTTCAAGAAGGAAAATTATCATGTAGAGCGCAAGGTGCATGCATACCCCTTTTTCTTTGATTAGTTTTGTGAACGCGTCCTTTTCCTTTCGGACAGCACTTAGATACCGCTGTTCCTCCACCGAACCCCCATAATATAGAAAGTAAACCCTGACTTCCCGGTTCGTGTGAGAGCTTCGATAGACTTCCACTCTGCGAATGAAGGCTGCGTCCGGTTCGTACATGATTATGTACCGTGGTTTGACTTCTTCAAGAACATGGTCATCCATATCGCCGTCGTAAGGGTATACCATCAAGAGATCGTCCATGTCATAGAGTTGATAGTAGTCTTCCATATCTTCAAGATCGTCATCCACGATGCCAACCTCGATAGTTTCTTCTTCCGGCTCAACAAGTTTAATTTCCTCCAGCAGGGTTGATACCTGTGCTGGCACCTCCGTATCCAGTTGGACACTACTGCTTGCACCTCTGGCGGGTGCCAGGCCTGTGCCACCACCTCCACGAACCCGTCGTCTCTTATTCGGAGGTGCTCGTCCTTGATAATGAGTGGTTGAACCCACGGAATTGTACCCTGGTGCCGTGCCTGGCTCCTGTTTTGATTTAGTATGATAAAGGTTGCTGTTAATTCTGGACGAAGCACGTTTCCAGTTTAAATAGCGGCGGAGTTTCCTCCGAAGCATAAGCTCTGCAGAAGGCTTGTCGTCATCTGCCTCACTCTCGTTCTCCATCTCGTCATTAGAGGTTTCGATTTTGATGCGCATTGTTTCTAAATATTCTCTGATCTGGCAGCAGGTTTTCCTGTCACTACACATGACTAGAATAGTTCCATTCGAGTCACCCGGGGGAACAGGATTGAGATAAGTACTCCTCTCAATTTCATCTAGAACATCCGCGAGCACTGACCATTTTGGCTGTTCCTCGAGCACTGGTTCCAAGGCAGTTGGTAAAGAGGCAGTGTCAGGTATAAATTGCCGATTGTCAAATTTGCCGCGATAAACCCGAGACTTGGCGGTTTGAAATAGGACATGCGCTGCATCAAGAAATAGCCAAGGGGAGTAATTCTGCCTTGTTGACCCCGGCGGTGGCGAATGCGCAGCTATAATGGTGTCAAGATATTTGATAAAAGAGACGGAGTCGTACGTAAGTAGCGAACTGTGACGTGCATTAGCTCATGTGCAATATCTCTAGATGAAAAGTTGGTCGCCGAGACTTACTGTAGTATCGACCTCAGGACAGTTAAATCGTTGGCTATTTGCTTTGTCCTAAAGCTTACACGATGCCACATATGCTCTAGTTGTCGCCTGATAGACACATCAAAATCTTGATGTAACGCACTGTCCACCGTCCAGTCTTCAATGTCGAATCCAGAATTAGCCTTTTTCAGTTCCCGGATATTCGCTTCGACGCATTCCAAGACTGCGTTTTGGATATCCCTCATTTTTTCTGTCATCGGGATTTCTAGCTCGATGACTTCAGCTTTCTTCCGCCCTTCTAAGGACTCCGCAACCGTGACCTGGAATCTCGGCCAGAGAGACGGTTTCCTAAGAAACAGATTTCGCATCATGTTTGCTAAGGGGTTGAATCCAATTGTGAAAGGTTCGGGAGAATCAGAAAACGCTTTTAAATAGCCAACTTTGTTGAATTGTCGATATATACGGATAATAAATGCCTCCAAGGAGGTGGCCTTGATCCTATGGCAGATTTAATATGCTACGACAAAATTAGTAGTGACCAGAACTTACTTTTCAGCATGGAGCACAATTAAGCCCGTGATGGTTTCGGGATCAAGTATCTCTGTTGTTTCCATTAGCAAACCCTCAAATTATACGCAGGAGGGCCACTTAACTGGATAATAAATCGACAACCAATATCCGAGAGGTGACACTCAGGATACCGCCTTGGGCGTACATTTTTTGTCTTACACTGTGTCAGCCAATGAAAACAATAGCTCTCGAAGTCAGAGAAAAGTATACCTCAAAGGAACAGTAGCTCGATCAGTATTGATCACTTTAAGCCCCCGTGCCAGGGGAGTTCTGCTGACCGCATATTGTTCGGCGAGAGCTGCATAGAGCATGAGCAAAAGGGTTCTGTCAAAATATCCCGAGGCTACGCACCTTCTCCAATCCATTCATTTTCTAGACTACCAGCGCCCACCACTATGATTAGATTATTGCCGACTGCATCGTAAGAATGTAATAGATTCGTCACAATGCGCAGCAGGCCTAGTCCCCTTGCAAGAATGACAAGTTCATCCTCTGCTCTGAGCTCCGAGAACAAGTCTTGTTGATATTGCTAGACAAGCTTGTCAGACCTGAATGATCCACGACTCACAGACGTGTGATGCGCTTACCAGTGGTAGTGATAGTTTCACTACTGAATTCGCTTGTTCTCCCGACATAAGGAAAGGTAGTCTGTCTCTACCTGCTGGAAGCACCTTGCAACCCCAGTTGACAAAATATCAAGGAGACATATGGCCACGTGATTCGGGGAATACGTGACAATTACTGCGATAGAGTTATGGATCATTATAATACATACGTGTGAGAGGCATCCGCTAAGTTAATATCTCTTGACTCCAAACGGTTGCCAAACCAAACCTCTGTATTGCTTCGTCGGCCGGTCTGGAGAAGATCGAGCCAGGCACCCTTTGGGGGATGGATGAAAGGCCAAAGGGAGGTGTGATTCTTGCCTCCATAAGCATACTGAATCAAACCTTTAAAGCGGCGGCAGACGCGTCCTTTCCGGGAAGATGTAAATTCTGACGTAATCAACTCATCTGGACAGCTTCACGAACCGCTTCTACTCCAGGCCGTCGAAATCTCAGCTTTTTGTTTATTTTGCGACGACCAGGTTCCGAATGCTGTTCGCCATATAACACTCTCGTCGCTTCCTCTGTCATCCTCACTCGTTCATCATGCTAGTTTCTCTGACCGTTGGGAAGGTCGATGCTGGCGTTGCTGTCCTCCTGACCCAAGACAACCGACTCGTAAGCTCCACCTCAACACTCCTTTTATATCGCAGTTAACTCTCGTTTACTGCGTATCATGTTTATCTACGACACGATTGAATTCCTTCAAAGTGCTGCTGTCATGTGCGCCTCTTTATTTCTGCCTGCTACTGCGCAATGAACGTTTTGCTTATCATTATTGACTTCAGATCGAATTTCCGTCCGTCCTCCTCCCACAAAATATAGCATCAGGCAGCATCGTTGATATTACAGTATCGCGCAACCAAGCCGCTGAAGATGCTAGTGTTTCCGCCTTTCAATCCCTCCAAAAGCGCATCCTACACACCTATGGCATCCATACGCCATCTCCACCAGTTCTCCGGCTCAGAAATGCGACACAAACATCCCTCGTCCTGGAATGGGATCCAATAAATTTAGCCACCGCATCCCTCAAATCGTTATCCCTATACCGCAATGACTCAAAGGCTGGTTCAATTCCAAGACCAAAGGAAATTCTTAGCACCAAAATCAGCGGTCTTGCAATTGACACAGAATATACTTTCCACCTCGTCCTCCGTACTTCCGCAGGCACTTTTAGCTCAGAGAAACTAGTCTGCCGCACGCATAAGATGACCGACTTGTCGGGAATAACCATTACGCCGGGCGTTCTACCCCAGAGTTTAAGGACGTCGCTCGAAGAGGCTGTGGATCGAATTGGTGCCAAACTCATTGACACTGTGCGGATAGATACTACGCACTTTGTTTGCACAGAGGGTAGGGGCTCTGCTTGGGAAAAGGCTGTTGAGATGAATATTCCTGTCGTCCGACCAGAGTGGGTAGAAGGATGTGAAAGGGAGGGTACAATTGTTAGTGTCCGTGGGTACTACTTGAACGCGGATCCAAAGTTGAGGCAAATGGGTCCGGGTGTGGGTGCCCAACTGCATCGCCAGCAAGCTATGTTAAACAATGCCTCCGGATCTGTTTCACCCGGACGATTGGACCGCACAAATTCAACTTCCCGATCGCCACAGCAACCAGTCGACAAGGAGCTTCCACCCATGCCGCTCCCTAGTAGTGAAGCGAATGGACCCTCGCAGGGACAAGAATCGGAGACTGAGGATGAAAATGGTGACGGAACCCAGTCTTCGCCGCCGCCGTCGCCTAAAGACGGAAAAGAGAATGCCCAACCCAGCCAAGAGGACGCGGGATCGCCTGTCGATGAAAATGATCCCCCCCCTGCATATGGCGACACGGAGGCCGACTATGAGAGTGATACAGCAGGTTCCTCAAACGGGGACTTAGCGGATAAGACAAACTCTCAATCGCAACGAAAACCGGATGCCCCAGTCGGGGCTTCTGGTGACAAAGCAACGAACGGGCCGGGGGGAGAAGGTGAACTGGATGAGGTTCCTCTCTGAGATTTCAAGGAGAAGTGCATAAAACAAGTTATTACCTTTTAGACTTTGTTTTATTTTCATTTATATCGTTTCTTTTTCCTGATTGCCGTCGATGGGAGTCCGTTATTTAAGGATATGAGCTGTGAGCTGTATCTTTCTTAAATTCGACCGCTGTTATTACTAGCCTATTACCCTTAATTCTTCTTGAGCAGTAGTAGTAAGAATTACTGGCATCTCACTTGTTTTTCATCATTTGTGCTTCTTGAAAGTCATCTGTCTTTCCTTAGATGTTCTCGCTGGTTGTTTCTCCTTATATAATTCGCAGAATTAGCCTCCATTCAATTTTGTTTATATTAATTTTATGATTGTTATATAGTTATATCCATTGTTTCATATTTACCAAAGTGTGCTCACCCACGTGTCATGTACGTGTACATTCCAAATTCATGTACTCATTAGTTTTATGATGCGTATCTTTTCAAGAGTATCGGTTATGCCAGGTCACTGACACATATTCAAATTTTGGCCATTGCTTTGCCATAAGGCAGTATCAATTATGACATATATTGTGCTCTAGGCCTAGGATCCAACAATATTAGTAGATACTGACTTTTAAACATCCGGTCCTCGCGACTATCTCGCTACCGTACTACCAAGAGCGGAAAATGCGGAGTTGCTATAGCTCTCCCGAAATCATCTCGATTCGTCCAAGTATCTGTTGACCACAATAGCGATGTGATTGAGTGGAGGGAAATCACCAGTAATGGATAGTTAGTTACCCTGTGGCTCTGGAGCCAGAACTCTCATTTTAGTTCCCTCCGCACGCGATTCGGCTAGTGTCAGGGACATGGTCGGTTTTCGGCTGTGGATGCCGGTGTGGGGAGTTGTCCCGAGGCAACAACTCTAACAAGGAGACCAATTCCCGTTTTTGCGGGGGAAATTGCGAGATGATACAATCACTTTGATCAAACGAAGTACGGCTTCCGCTTTGCTGGGTGGCTAGAGCTATCTACAATGAGCTTTTTATATTGTCCTGGGAGATTGTTTCAAGATTTGTTCATTCTTCAACATTCGTATTTGTTGTGATCTCCCTTGTATTCAGCAAGCTCTAAGATAGATTGGCGCCGTTGACATGTCTGAGATTCGTGGTTACGATTCATTCTTCCGTCTTGACGGCAAGATCGCTCTCGTTACAGGGGGTGAGCCCCCTCCCTTCTTGTTATTCACCTACTAGAGGCTAATTCTTCTACCAGGGTCCAGAGGGATCGGCCTTCATACAGCCACTGCCTTTCTTCTAGCNNCGGGGCAACATGGGGAGGACCATTTGAGCCAACTCCAGACTGGAGTTCGCAGAAGATCCTCGATCTCAACGTTCGAGGAGTTTTTAACTTGGTTAGATTGTAAGGAGAAAGATTTGAATCAAATCTAGAGTGACCCTGAAAAACTGACTTGAAAATAGGTTCACCCCATTACTAGAAGCGGCCGGTACAAGTCAGGATCCTTCAAGGGTCATCATAGTCAGTTCTGTTGCGGGCGTTCATGTACCGCATGTTGGCGAGAATGGTACGATTATGTATTCAGTCTCCAAGGCTGCAGCAAATCATCTGGCAAGGAATCTCGCAGTTGAGTTAGGACCACGTAACATCACAACAAATACCGTCGCTCCGGGCTTTTTCCCATCAAAACTCGCGAATGGGCTCATTGAAAACCTTGGAGGGAGGGACAAGCTGAGCTCAGATGTTCCTCGTGGAAGATTAGGGGAGCCGGAAGACATTGCAGGTGTAATGATTTATCTCTGCTCGCCGGCTGCAAACTATATGTAAGCTCTCCTTTCGCTGTACTTTGTCCATTCCCAAATGATTCTTCGCATGAGGCTAATCCTCCTAAAAGCAACGGTGTCGATATTGCTGTAGATGGTGGCAGGCGTCTGGGAATCGGTCCACCGAGGCTGTAGTACGGGCCTGCGTCCATCATCCTGTTCATATTCTAGCGAACGAGTGAGGTCGTGTTAAGATCCTTAAATGCAGTTCATATAGGCATTTCATACAAACAATCTCAGGAGTACTTCTCCCTTCGCTATGAAACTTGATGACCGCCATTAAACAAACACCTCAAGGAAATTACTGAAGATATGAAGGATCTTTACCTATCAGCGGCGAAGCTCATCATGGCCATGATTTGTTTTCTCCATCGAATCCCCTTCTGCTTGCTTGATAGGATACCTTATAAACGATTAGAAATTAAGAACATTTAATAGATGAGCTTTATATATATCTTCACTCTAGGGCCAATTTTGTGATACCCCATGTTGCTGTAGTACTTCCCACTATAATAGCCATTGCATTGGAAATATACCAGCCCAATAGGATGATGACATCATTGCCTCGTCGTCTTTGATCTGGAATGTAAGTTGTACGCTAGGGAATGCAATGTAACTAATTTGTGAATAGCATGTCAATCATACCTGCTTACTCCCAGAAAACCAGGTGGGTAAGCAGCAAATTCAAGCCAAGTTGCAGGAAACATTTACTGCATGTCAATACCGATGTTACTTTGCCAAAACACCGTGCAGCTTAGTCAAGTCCATCTCGTTGATGGAGCGCCCATGCCGAAAAGTGGTCATTAAAATAAGCTTAATTCTGGCGCTAGTTTAAAGTGAGACTAGTGTAGGTTAAACTTTTGAGTTAACGTGATCACCCACCTA
>QGQJ01000536.1:0-22788 GCA_003206725.1 Blastomyces emzantsi | reverse complement strand
CTATCTTTTCTTTATATAAAGTACTCATTTTATGATTTATAGTTGTTTCTTGATATCACTAAATAGCAGAGATATACCTCTATAATCTTCTTTGTCAAGTGTTCTCAATGTATTTATAGATATGTACTAGTAGTCAGAACATAGTTGATCTGCTGGCACACTGAGCACATGCTTCACACATGCCTGACACAGCTGCGTAATTAATAATAATAATAATACCAGACAAACTCATCACCCTCATAAGCTGGAAGGATTCTATCTTTTCTTCTAGCTTCCCGTAAGAGACATAACTTAGGGAAAGGGAAACCAACAACACTAACAAACTCAACTCACTGGTCTAACCATCTGCAAGATTGCCAAGATGCGCCCGGCCCAATTGGCTGCTGCGAGCTTCTCACGTTCTGCGCTTTCCAACAACCCCCACCAACATCCCCAGCGCGTGGTTCCTGGGTAGATGGCGAAAGAAATTCTGCCTCGCAGCTTACTGGGGTTTGAATAACAGGATGCTAGTGCATCGCTGGGTGTGGAGTCAAGAACATCCAGAGTCCGCTTGGACTAATGCAGGCCAGAGCCCAGGCTTGTGGTTAGGACATACACTGCGTACATGGCTGCGGTGCATCGTTGCAGCTGGCGGATGTATGCTGTGGGATTGGCTGTTACATTCCGATGTCTGCCCCCAATTTTTTACTGCAAGTCATAGCTTCAAATATTGACAAGCGAGCTCATGGAGATTGGGATTTCTATTCCTGGTATGGACACGTTCCCCACGCTTGAGGAATAGGGAGCCGAGGGAAAGGAGCTCATGGATCTAGGGATGGTGCCTACATAAGGACCCCAGGATGCTCTTCGCAAAATAGTTTTTCTGTTCAAGTCCTTTTGTTTGAGGAGATGAGCATCGCGACCGCCTAGCCAGCCCATCATGCGGTCCATCTTGTTTACGTCGCTCTCCTGCGCATGTGCGCTTTTGACTGTCGCGAGTGCTGGACCTCCACACAAGGGGAAGGATAAGGATCTGGTCAAGCAGGTAACCTGCGGAAGCAATACCTACAATTACCATGGCTTAGAGGGATATGGATTCGTGCCGTCCAATGCCGTTGACAAATACGGCGATACCATGGGCGGAATTGGTGGCGCTCTGGCCATTGAGCCTTCTTCCTGGCATAGGAAGGATGATGGCACGTACGAAGGGATCGCATGGGCGTTACCGGATCGTGGATGGTGAGAAGGACTATTCGTTTCCTCTTGTTTTTCTTCATAGCGTGGATTTTTGTAGTTTTGTTTGTGGCGGTATGAATTATTAACTGAAGATGCATAACTTAGGAACACCAACGGGACTCTAAACGTCCAGGCACGCATCCAAAAACTGTCTCTTTCCTTCAAGCCTGACAGTAAAGCATCTGTGAAAAAGCCTTCAAAGCCTAATCTCCAAATAAAGCACCTAGACACCGTGCTTCTTACCGGACCTGACGGAACCCCCACCACTGGCCTCGACGCAGATGCCACCGGTTTCATAAAATTCCCCGGATTCCCACCCTTGCCGGGAGCAACGTACACCGGCGACGGATTCGGCAGCGAGGAAGGACCAGGCGGGCACCGCATAAGTATGGACACCGAGGGACTTGTCCTGGGCAGGGATGGAACTTTCTGGATATCTGACGAATACGGACCATATGTCTACCAATTCACACGTCAGGGTAAAATGATCCGAGCAATCCAACCGCCCGATGCATATCTCCCGCGTCGAAATGGAAATCTCAGCTTCAGTGCAGCCTCCCCACCAATCTACGACCCGGAGCAAATGCCGGTACCTGAAGACACGGAATCGGGACGAAATAACAACCAAGGATTCGAGGCGCTAACAATCTCACCAGACGGCAAGAAATTGTTCGTCATGATCCAGTCAGGTTTGAATCAGGAGGGCGGGCCGAAAAAGAAGAATCGGAAACAGGCACGGCTCCTAGAGTATGATATTTCAGGCTGCAAAGCGCGGTACACGCACGAGTACGTTGTCACGCTCCCAACGTACCCGGACAGGTCCAAGGAGGACCCGGAGAAGTCTCGTCTTGTTGCGTCGCAGTCGGAAATCCACATGCTGCCCAGCGGAGACTTCTTGATTCTATCGCGGGACTCTGGTTCCGGACACGGCCAGGATGAATCGCGCTCTGTCTACCGCCAGGCGGATATTTTCGCAATTACAAGCGGCACGACAGATATCAAGTCGGAGGAATACGATGCCGCTACTGGCTCTATTGCGTCGGGCAAAGGGGAGTTGAATGACGGGATTGAGCCAGCTGAGTACTGCGAATTTATCGATTATAATATTGAGTCGGAGCTGGGTAAGTTCGGCTTGCACAATGGTGGGGAGCAGGACAAGATGCTGCTGAATGAGAAATGGGAGAGTCTGGCTCTGGTTCCCGTTGATGAGCGGGATTGTGTTAGGAAGGGTTGTGGTCGCGGTAATGGAAGGGGGGGGGAGAAGGAGTACTTTTTGATTAGTTTCAGTGATAACGACTATATCACTCAAGACGGTTGGTTTCCCACAGATTTCCCCCCATTCATTACTTTTTTGTTTACCACGAGATGCTGATATTCTAAAACATAGGCCATCTGAACTTTGGAAAATTCAAGTATGCGGATACATCCGGCTTCGATCTTGATACCCAGGCTTTGGTGTTCAGAATCTCGTTCTGAAACAAGGTCCACAATTTTCCTTTTATGATTCGCAATGTATAGTATACCTTGGTATATAGAGGAACGAAAGAATCTATATACTCTATTTGTTTATTTCAGATGCATTGATATTGCCTTTTAATTAAGAATATATCCCGCGAGGGTAACACAGGCCGCAATGGGAGGTTAAAACAAAGGTATATAGTATTTTCTATAGAACCTCTATCGTTAGGCAACATCAAATAGAGGAAGCATAAACAGGCACTGTCACCTCTGGGCGAAAAGCCTTACGCGCACTCGTGGCAATCTATCCAAGTTTCATACTTCAAGATGCAACTATAAGATGTTTTTAAATAAAATGGGTGTTGAATTGAATGTTCAAATCTTCATACACTGATTCCTGATAATCCAAGAATCATTAAAAAGAAGTCACCAATCTCGTATAGCCATGAGAAAGCCTGGAAATTCCCAAATTACTTCTTTAACAGTGCTAGAGGCATGCTATTTTACTCTCTCAGGTATAACTCGGGTGCAACGCTCAATCACCCAAGTGGGGCTAGAGGATGTCACTGGATAGTGACTTCAAAGACATTTGGTATGTTTTCTCTCTCAGCTGTTGGGTGCTAACATCGCATTTTTCTTCCTTGCTTAGTGACAGTCCGTACTCCAGTGACTCTCTCATAGCCACACATCCCACTGACCAGGCCAATCTCTCGATCATTCCTGCAGTTCGGCAAATCAATTGTACCCATTTCGTCGTGTACCAGGCCATAACACTCCTCTAATTCCATCGTTTGCCGGAATAACATAGTAGCTACCGATGAGATAGCTCCCCCTTTTTGAATGAAATTCCGACAATGTGGTGGCCATTCATTCGAGTTTCGAACAAGGAGCAGGATATTCTCCTTCTGTGGGCACCATACTTTCCCTGATACAGTCAGCAAGGTACTTCCACAACATGCAAAAACCAGTTCTCAAGTCCTTGCGGGTGGTGAAACTTTGCACAATCGGCTAGGGAAGGTAATCGAAGACATCTTCATTTGCAGAACACCAGGACTTCCCTTCCATTTCATCATACGTGTAAATCTGATCGAACGTAATATCGGCGGTAAAAAGCAACATATCTCTCAATCGTGGGCTAAGGAAACCCCCAAGGCAGCTGCCACAGGTACAGCCAAATTTCAAACGCATGAGCTCATCTTCTGACATCTGCTCCAGGACGAGTCCTCTAAGCAGGGTTAGGCATGAGATCGTCGCGTCGTCATATCCAGTGAACAGGTCACTAATATCTGTTCTTTTGAAAAAGTACACGTCGATGGTCCGTTTTCGCTCCATTGATTCCTTCAGGACCTCCAATGGGGTATATCCATCGGCGTTTTGTCGAGAGAGGAGACCGGAATTCATCTGCATTAGCCATTGGGTACTCCGCGGCTTGGAATAACAGGGCACGAGATGAAGTAGTGTATTGCCGTCATTGCCTGCGGCTTCCCATCTGGTATCGTCTGAGAAACATCGCCAAAAATGTTCTCGAGCCGAGTTAGGCACTCTTTATCATCAACGGTGGGAAGTGCCTTAATTAAATGGTCAATCTCTTGTATATGAGGCATTCTCTGGAAGCGAGGTAAGTCGAAATCCTGTTCGAGTGCTAGAGAGCGACTTGGGTGCTGTTCATCGGGTGAATACCCAAGCCAGCGAGAAGAGCCCATTCTTCGGAACCCTAATGATCTACAGAAGGAAAGAGCGGTATTCTCAAGTTGTGCCCTGATAGCTTCCTCATTGACAGCTTTTGCCCTCAGACGTTTCACGACGTGCTTCACTTTCAAGAACCCCCCGCCAAGTTATCCCAACGAATCCTCTACTTTTCTTTGAAGCTAGCTCCAGGACTGCACGAGCTAGCTTAGAACCTATCCCTCGCCGTCGATGGGTTGGTGAAATCGTCAACGTCTCAATCAGGACGATATCACCGTCATTCAGCTCGTCGCTCCAGACTCCTGATCACCGTTTCACCGGGTGTTCCTTAAACTGGGATTGCAAACGAGCCGAAGCCATCGAAGAGCTCAAATGCTAGCTCCGCCATTTCATGCTCCGGCGCCTCCATATCATACCAGAACGTATCAGCAATCGCATCCCTTCGAATCAGGAGCGCCCTGCAGTCCCCGATTTGTTTCAAGGATGAACGACTGTTCCGTTGATATGTAACCTTGCCATCAATCAACTCCAGCCAATCGAAATCGGAATGCGGGCCAAGATATTCCTCCCAGTTGGGAATTAGAGCTTCAATATCAGAAGAAGAATCTTCAGAATATTCAAAGTCAGAGTTTATATTGGATCTTCGATCTGCGAGGTACTCCTCGAGGAAGTCTTCATCTAAATCCAATGCGTTTGCCATGGTTAGGGTGTAGTTGGGCGAAGATCCGGGAGAAGTGCGGTCAGGGTCCCATCGGCGGGCTTAGGTTGGGGAATATAATTTCAAATTCACATTAATCCGTCCTGCGTCTTCTCTGCTGGAGTTCTGCTTTCGTTTTCCGAGTGCACTCTTTCCCTTGCATTTGTGTTTTTGGACAGGGTCCTCCGGAATCTTTGCGGAGGCATGGTTCGAGCAAATATTGAATTTACGATCAGGAGTGTTGTTGGCGAATCTGGTGCTTAGTGGAATTTGGTCTAGGAATCGTTGTCGAACAATAAATAGGCACCCTCCTCTTTTCGTCCTTTTGTCCAACAATTAACTCCTGAAACTGGAGCTGTCACTAGGTAATTTTAAGGGCCAACATCTAGAGGGGTAAATCCTTGCAAGGTGCACTGTTATTTCAACTTCGCGACTTACTTGATGATACCTCCAGAAAACACCTTGTAGTGTCTATTTCCTGCACCATTGGCATGATCTTCAATCCACATTTAGTAGAAGAATGGACACCCGACTATAGGGAGTTCGTCGCAAGGAGGCCATCGACCAGGCCCGCAAAGACATTCTCAATCGAACCTCACTCGCCTTCCTCCCTCGTCGCCAGGCCCAATTCCTGGATGACTATTTGAATCTTCCGGGAGGGAAACGTATGCCGACTCGAGATAGGATTAAGTCCATTTCCGATGACTACCGGAGGAAATTTTTGAGGCGAGTGGAGATTGTGGTGCAACATTCTAGACAGGCTGAAATTGACCGATTCTCCGAGTTTAACTGGGAAGCAGATGCCTGGAGGGATATTTTTGGCAGGCTGAGGAATGATGAGCGATTGCGAATGTAGGATGATGAAACATTTAAATACGTATGCATACCTTGGGTAGAGCATGACTTGCTTATTCAAACATGTTTCACAGGGACAAGCGCGAATACAATTACAAGGCTACAGTTCTCAACCCTTTGCACACAAAGAATGGCCAAGATGCATAACTATATGGGCAAGCGAATCCCAGATATCACCTTCGGCCTGTCGTCATATCACTCCAGTGAACCAGAGGATGGAGGTGTAGATGAGAGAGAACATCCGCTGTTGCATTATTCATATTAATTTGACGCAAATAACCCAAAATTCGAAACAGATTTGCCTGGCTGTTCGGATTGAGCATGTACCTCGTGTCCTTTGAACCCATAAACCCTCAAGCAATGTATTTAGCCTTCAGCAGCACAGTAGATCACTGTCATAGGATATCAGAGAGCAATGGCGTTGAGTGGTGAGACAAAATGGCAAAAGAAATAAGAAAGATTGGAAAAAGGGGAGAATGATCCACCCTATATTTAGCATCAGGTCACATATGCATGATCAGGGCAGAAACAACTAGACAATCACATAATTGACTGGATTGATGATGTTTTTAATAGGCCAGTGACTGGCGGGAAGGCAAGGCAATTGGTTGAGGTGAGGACAGACGCAGCAATCTTCTCACGCTAATAAATCTCTGGCAGAAGTACAGAAGACCCTCTCAGGGATTTTGGTTAATGCTAAGAATTTAAGCTGTAAAACTGTTACCATCCTCAAGAATCTTCATTCTCAAGTCTTGAGATTTAGGTTAGCTTTAGTTAAGGTCTAGTTGTTTATTCAGGTGCCATAGACACTAGCTTCTTTAGAATCCGGCTCTCACTCTTGTTAAGAAAGAGAATGAAAATACTTCACGCTGATAACAGAGTTACAGCTCAAATTCTTAGTGCCAATCAAAAGTTTTGAGAGGATCCTCTGTATGAAAATCTAAATTCCCCAAGGACTAACTAGGTATGTACATACATTCGTGTGTACTTGTAGAGTTGGCATTGAAGAAGATAGTTAAATGCAACGAACCCCGCGCTCACCCCTCATCATCCCCCCTTCACCCCGGCCAGAAGCCTAGGCGTCCCGCACGTCATGCGGCAAAAGGGCTGTCAGCATCTGAAGAGAAAATAATGAGGGGCAGAGAGGGCTGAGACGAGATCCAGAGCGGAGTGTGAGTTTTGGAATGGAAAACATTGAGGAAGGGTTGGTGGCGGGGTGACGTTTGGAAATGGCATGCCAGCTGCATTTAAATCGACGTTGACAAAAATTATTGGAATAAGTGAACAAGGACGAACCCCACTACTGCACAGGGAACCGAGGGGACCTGGAGATCGAAGCTGTTTTTTTGCAACTCTTTGGTTGGGAGGGCTGAAATCGACATAAATAGGTGGCACAGGTGTGGCTGAGAAGGCTGGAGAGGATAGATCGCCGAGATCGAAAGGGTTTCTTCGTTGCATCAAGGAGTTGCATAAGAAACGAATTATTGAGGTGCCCATACCTAGTTAACCATTAATATTCCTCCGCTTGCATATCCTCGGCGACGTGTGGACGCCATCGCCACATGTCGACGCTATCTATATGCAACCTCCAGAAGCCTTGTTTCCTTCCGTGGCTCGCTGTCACGTTTTGCCTGTCTGTAGATTAATGATTTCCTTCGTTTTTGATCCATCGCCACTGAGAACATCCATTTTGTAGAGGATAAAATCAGTTTCAGCAGCCATTTGTTGGAAGAGGTTCAACAAATCTATAAAAGATTGTAGAATCAACCCTTGAAAAGCCTGTTCGGGCCAAAGGTCAGTCAGCACCTACTTGTTTTTAGCACGGCCAACACCACTGGCTCGGGTTGTTTTGCCTGCAAAAGCAAGCACCCAGTGAAAAATTACAGAAGAGGGTATTTGGCGGAGTTTTTCAGCCATGATTGATTTTTGAGTACGAGGGGGAGGCGTGTTCGGGACACGTCCGCAGACGGGCACTGCCTGGGACTCCCCGTAATTATAAGTGTGTTGATGGGCAGAACTGTGTAAGACACCTGGCCACCCGGGGTGGTGGCTTGTCCGCATGCCACCATGCACTGGACAACAGTGAGCCGCTTTTAAACATTTGGATGGCTGCAGAGTTGAGTTATTACCATCAAGTGCCAGCCGTTAACATTGACAATCCGGAGTGGTATTATTTGGCTGTATTCCCTTTGATGGTTTTTCCTTCAACATAGAGGCCGATGGAGGCAATAGAAAAATCCCTGGTAACGAGGGTCCCGGTATCAATGTTGACCGTACGGATTGACTGGTAAAAGGTTTTGGAAGATGTGGGAAAAAGGCGGGGTTTGAAACATCATGTTGGAATACAAGAGCTGCATTGTCGAGAGTCTGGGCCGGCGGGGAAGTTTTAGATGCACGGTACATACATGTAGTTAACGGAGGTTGTTGTTTGTACGGGACTGAAGCTTATCGCAGCTCTGTTTGAAACTTTGTACAAGATTTGTCGCTCGCCGTATCTATTTCCTGGAGCTTATCTTCCTCCCACTCCATGGTTGGATGATGATTTGATTTTTCACTTCCAAACTCTGTTTTCGAGACTGGACTGGGGACAAGAGCCGCACCCACCAACCTTGGAACGAACTACTGAGTCACGTGCTGAGAGATGCCGGCTGAGCTAATCAGAACGTCACCGTGCGCCAAGCCGCCAAGCCACTAGCTGGTTATCGGTAACGCGGCGGTAACTAGTTTACCGAAGCACCGCGGGAGGCAGCGAATCAGCGATACGACAATACACACCGCGCACAAACATCGCGTACGGCCCCTACAGAGGGTGTCTGTATGTAATGTACAGATTCGTAAAATACCGTACGGACCCGTACCAAACTGGCGTTTCCGGAATGCGCCTCAACAAGGGAAATGGGGTTATTTCCTGCCCGCCGTGTAACTGACTGACTGACTGACTGACTGCGCTCGCTGCTCCGCCGGCTGCGGCTTTGCCAACTTCTCAACAACCTCACTCACCTCAACACCACTCTCTCCTCCTCCACTCCACTCCACCACTGCCTGGCAGCAGCAGCAGCAGCAGCAGCAGCACTCCACCCCAACTTTCAGCTTGACGTGGACTAGGTGGCTCCCGCGTCACTTCGCCTCGTTTCTTATGCCGATGCATGTTTATTTTTACGGCAGCCAGCAGCATGAATCTACTGCCTCTGCTTGGTTTCGCTCCTTCAAACTTTGAGCTTCTAGCCGACCACGACCGCTTCTCTTGAAATTCTGCGGCCAAGCAACTCCCCAAAAATCCCGAATAACATATCCTTAAATCTTGGATTCCTTTCTATCCGGAATCTCCCTTCACCGGTTTTGGCAAACGCTCTCTTGAAACCTTTCGAAGGTTGCGACCCCAGACCCGCCGAACACCACGGTACACCCACCCGTGCGGGTAGGGTCATACATAAATCAACCTTAACCCTAAAGCAAAAAGCTCTACTTCCTATATCGACATACCCAAGGTATATTAACTTGAGTTCGATACATCATAGATGACCCGCTAGAAAGTATATGCCGGAGGTATCAACCTTACTAGAATTTTATTCTTATTTCACTTAAGATTCCACCGACAAAATGGCTCCTCCCAAGCTCAAAAAGACCTCTTTGAGCCCTCCCCACCAACATTTTGGATATAAAGACGACGATGCCAGAGCTGCCATAAGAGCTACACGTTTCGTGAGCGCACGACCAAACCGCTCCTCTCCACGTTCAACAAGCTCGCCCTCTAGACTTGACGTTTCGGAAGACTCGCAACCTTTCTCATCAGTGCACGACAAGCGCTCCGCTTCACTAGCTAACGATATCACTTTACCTTCGCAACCATCATCGAAACAGACTTGGATACACGACAACTCCACGACCATGCCGCTCCGCGGGCCGCGAAATGACCGGTCTATCAAGCAAAAGGGCACGATCAGGTCGCATCTCAAGAGATCTAACAATAACGACTCGACATCCATCGATCTTGATCGATCTGCCCTTGAAAATGAAGGACTAGGGATCTATACGAATCTTGACCGCGATCGGAGGTACGGTGACATCGCTGCCTCCAGGAGAACTGGGCGGTCCTCCCACAATAGGTCTACTAGTGGAACATCACAATTTTCCGCCGCAACTACCTCTACCACACATAAACCAGGATCTCAATATGTCCATCCCATGCGCCTGACTCCTCGGCCCTATACTCCGCCTATAAGTCAGTCCTATCAAAATTCTGTCCTGGAAAGTGAACATTCTACAGACGCCGGCAAGTTCAGTACGGATTTGGATGATGCGACGTCCGTCAGTCGAGATTTCGCGCCACCATCCGAGACACAAGCATATCAGATCCACACTACCTCATTTTCAAATATCTCCGCCCCAGTCCTAGCAAACCATACCCGGGGGAGCTATGAAACTCCTTCACCCCTATCAAGAAACTCTCTCGAATTTTCCTTCCGCTCAAGAACCCGCACCAATACGGACCCGGCAGCTAGAGCGGCCGCTGTGGAGGCTGCCCGACAAGCCTTTGAGGACAAAGAGGCGGCCAAGCAGCGCAAGCTGGAAAAGCAAAGTATGAAGGCCCAGGATCGTGAACTCCGACGACAGGAGAAAAAGGAGCAGCACTTAAATTCACTATCCACCGCAGCTTCCCTGGGTAGACGCTCCAATGAAAAGCGAAATTCCTCTGAAGGCCGCGGTTCCGGCCGCAAGTCAATGAATGAGAAGCGCGATAACGCGACTGCTGACTATGACTATACACATGGCAACCGCAGTCGCACATTTGAGAGCCCGAAGAGCACCTGGGTTCTATTCATTACCTGGCTGCGGACAAAGCTTTTCAAAATGGGCAGGAAATTGAGCGTGAAGAAGAAGTCTTGATTTTTTCTTTTGATTTTTATTCATTTTTATTACTACGATGAGATTTATCGCCACGTATATCTATAACGACCTTGATGAGGTGGGCCCGCGTTCTCCCGCTCTCTCGCGCTCTCTCACTCTCTGTTTCGTGTTTTATATTTTTGGCTTCTGCTTTTATATCGCGAAATTCGGCGGGATCCGCGACCATGGGCAATGACTATATGCATTCTATATAAAGTCCCCATTTTCGTGCACAGGGGCGAACAAAGTCGAAGTTGTGCGCGGTCTAACTGTGGACAATTGGTATGGCGTTCTTGTTCAGGAGTTTTTAACGGTCAGGCGTTTTTATTCGTGCAAGGATGGGCAGGTTCCTTCTTTCTTTTTGCTGTCAGGCTTTTGCATCTATTCCGCTCCCAATCTCATTTTCATTCTCCGGAGGAAACTTTCACGGGATACCACCAACTGGGTCTCTCTTATATTATTATTTATCTTTATACGCCGACATGCTTTTTGTTGTTTTTCCCGTGACGGCTACATGGTCTTTTTTGGGCGTTTTAACTGGATCAAAGGACGGGAAACAGCAGCATCATTATCGTTTTGTTTTTTAGTTTATTACCCCCGTGCTGAATCCGGGGTGTGCCGGAATGTTTGTTTGAAATCCATGATGGACGGGTTAGCCAGCTTCCACTCATTTCATCGGCGTGTACTCCGTAGTTAGTTACCTGACAGGGAATATCCTGGGATTCCAATCTTGAAAACTTGAGTCTTTTCAGGTAGCATTGCAATCCAGACTGGTTGACCAAAAAATATTGATTCTCTCACTCCGGATGGAGTACTCCGTGTGACATTTTTGACAGTAATTGAATCGAACGCAAAGGATTCATTTCCCTCCAACATTGTCTTGCAGACGGCCGATGAATGCGTACGCAGTATGTATAGAGGTCTTGGCACCCCCAGATCTGGGGTTGCTTATATAATCCCACCCAACCAGGCGGCTCTGTCCCACCACCACCACCACTACGGTAGATCGCAACAACCGCCAACCTCATTTTTCCGTCCATGTCCTACGGCAGACCACAACGACACAATATCTCGCATCCGGCCAAACAACCGGAACTAAATTCCATACCAGGATCAGTCCAGCTGCAGCGAACAGCTTGCACGCACGTGTGGGAGTGGAGGGGGTGAGCGAAATTATATTCTTGAAAGTTAAATAGAAAAGAGGGAAAAAAGACCAAAAAAAAAAAAAAAAAAGCAGGCAAGAATAGGGGGAAGTAAAGATGGTATACGACTGGGAGGGCAAACGCGACGTCTGCTATAAGATGTATATCGAGGATAAGAAGGCGCTCGAGGAGATTATGGAGTATATGAAGGTGTGCTATCAGTTTGCGCCAAGGTTAGTTGCATATATCCGGGCTGCTCATTCGGAACCTTCCTATTATCATTGTACTTTGTTTTTTTTTGTTTACAATAAATTGCATACTTGCGCCCCCCCTCTCTCTACTGGATAAGAAAGTAACCGAGCATGCCCCAATTGGGCCATCTTCTGCGCATAGTAAACGAGCCTTCCAAACCCAATTCAAACGATGGGGATTCCCCTCGAAGCAAAACCCAGCTCATAAAAATGCAGGCCTCGTCGCTCGCATCAAGGAGCTCTGGGAGCGAAACACCAGCCAGCGGGACATGCTCCGAATCCTCAACGAAGAAGGGTATGAGATCAAGGAGCGCGAGCTGATGCGAGTCCGTGCGAAGAACCGGTGGCTGTTGCGCGTCCCTAATGGGATGAAGGCCCAGTCGACAATGGCTGCGACAGCTTCCACAGCTACTACTACTACTACTGCTGCTATGGCCCCGACGGCGACACTGGGCGGTGATGAGGGCCTGCTGGCGCTCCAGCAGGAGACGTATAGGCCGGATGGGAATATGGAGGCTGTAGGGCAGCCGATCATAGCGGATCTTGGAGGGGACGTGGCTCAACAGCGTCCGCCGTCGCCTGGGCTTTCGCCGGAGGTGCTGGCGAAGAGGAAGGCAAGGCTGGAGCGTTTGCAGGCAGAGAGTGAGGAGAGATGGACTACACGGAAAAGACGGCGGAGGACGAGAGGGTGGGCGGGCCTACCTGCAGATCCGCCGGGGCCGCCCCGCTTCCCCTCCGAGACGACCATTGATGAGAGCAAGCAGTATTTGAGTTTGGATAATGAGATGTATCGGCAGCTGCGGGATCATTTTCAGCGTATTTGCGAGGAGGCTGGGTTTATTAAGAAGACGATCGCGGGGCCGGAAAAGTGGCAGGCGGCGAAGAATCAGTTGATTGATGAATCCCCACACCTGCGGAGTGTGTTTTGGCCTAATTCGGGCCAGATCGAGGCCAAGGCGTTGGCATTGGATGTGGTGTGTACGGATGTCACGAAGCGCATGCGGACATTGCAGCGGAGGATGACTATTGCGGAGGCTAAGAATGCGTTGGGGATCAACCCTGAGGAGAGCAGGCAGATACGGAATGCGTTTTATCAGACCCTCAAGGCAGATCATTTCACGAGCAAGCTGGAAGCTGGCGATGAACATTGGAACGAGCTTAAGGAGAAGTGGATCAAGGACTCCGAGCTACTCCAGAGGATCCTCGCCGCTGGTGAAGCCGATCCGAACCACGCTCTAAAGACCAAGGCCATCGAAATACTCTGCAGGGACGTGAACAAGAGGTTGAGAGATGAAATCTCGAAGCGTGATCCTTCCCGCAAGAGGTCGTCTACGTCCACTTCCAACAACGGGAGCAATACCGCCCAACGCACCCAAAATAGCCCTACTTCGGTCTACACTCGACCACCCGCGACCATCCGCAACGGCATCAGTACGCTCGCCTCTCAGGCCCTCGCCAGTGCCCCCATGATGTCTGGTGACCTCCCAGACCTGCAAATAGACCCTTCCCTCCTCCAAGCCGCCAACGACCCTTCCTTCGCTCCGGCCCCAAACAGTCATCATCACCATCATCATCATCATCAAGACCACTCTCAGGACCATTCCCAACAAGTTCAACCCGACCACCACCAAAATCCAAATCATCACGACCACAATAACCCCCAAACCCGCCCAAACAACCAACAACAAGAACAGCAACAACTACACCAACAATCATTCAACTACGTTGACCCAATGCTCCACAGCTCCGTTCTCCCAGTGCCTATCTACCTACGCATCCATCCACAGTCACAGATCCACCAGAACACGAAGACATGGGTTGATAAGTTATCAACGCGGACAATGGCAGAGCTACGAAGCGTGGTGACGAGCCGGTTCAAGGATGCGCGGATTGCGCGGGTTGAAGGGACGGAGAGGGATGTTGTGTATGTGATTGATGAGGATCATGAGTTGGATGCGTACTTGACGCATGTGCAGGGAAGGAAGGCGACGTTTGTGTTTTTGCTCGAGGGGGGCGGTGGGGGGTAGAAGAGTTTTTCATTTTCATTTTCATTTATTTTTTTTTGTTTTCCTGGGGTGGGATGGGATTGCTTCGGTTTTTGGTTTTCCTTTTAATTGAAAATTTATTATCAATAGTATTAGTATTTGGTGGTTGTTCTACTAAGCTGGGCGTTGAGCACTGTATCCATAGGATATTCAGAATACATAGATTGGACGGATGGACGGATGGACGGATGGATTTGGTACAATTGAAGTGCTTTTTGCTGATTATGTATATATATTTTTTGGCTTGAATCCCTATCCATTTTATACCTGTGGCGTCTAGCCGTTTATCGCACTATAAAAACACGATTGCATATTTTCGCATGAGTTAAAAGCTTGTGTGCGAGGGTTTGAAAGGGGTTAAAACACCAGGGTATGGATATGCGATGCTAGCGAGATTCTGCGGTCCATAAGGTTCTCGAAGAATCGTAACAGGTTTCTAGTGAAATTTCAGTTGTTCTGGTGGTTTCATCTGGAATAAATTGAATATACAGTTGGAGTTCTTTGCCTGCGCCGGTTTCCGCAAAGGTAACTAACTCTCGCAGATATAGATAGAGGTTTGCAATTGGTCTGCGCATCCATTCCACTTACTGTGCGGAGTACTCAGAATTGCATTCCATTCCCTGCTGAAACTCTGTTTAGTCCGGGATATCTGACATCGATGGCTGGCTGAGGAGGGAGGGATTGATTGATCCATTGTGTTGGTTGCCATGATGATGATTTAATGTCTGCCCCTCCACCCCACCTTCTTCCCCACCTGAAACACTCCAAACACCCAACACCAACAACCCCCCAAGTCTCCCTTGTTAACCTCCTCTACTCCTTTTTCTCTTTTTTTTCTTCTTCTTTATCTCCATCCCTTGACTTCACTCTCTGTTGGGTCCTCCCTTGCATTGATTGCTATTGAGCCCGACTCTCATTCACCTCCCCGGCGGGCTTGACCCAGATACATCCCCCACCCTGTAATAGCGGGGGCTACTTCATCAAGCTGTAGCATACCAAAACAAATCAACACCACCACCACCACAAACCTTACCGTCATCACCATCAACAAAGTCAGATATCCTTCAGTACCCTTAACGTAGCCCGTTACTCCTTTCCTCACAACCTTTCCGAGATCAATCCAGCAGCAACAGCCCCAACCATGGCCTGGTCCACTACCTCCACCGTCGCGGTGACGTGCCTGCTCTTCCTCCTCTTCACACGCCCTGCCCATGCCTTCGGAGCTGGCAACATCGCCTCCATGTCCAAGATAGAGGGTCAGAATTGGCGCCATGGCGATATTGAAGATGTGATTTTGACATTGCTGATGGCCCGCTCCGCTGGCGGGAAGAAGTTTTCAAAAATGCATCTCAAGCGCATCTATTTTGGGAATTGGCTTCGGGTATGGTTTTCTCCTATATAATCTTTTTATTAAACTTTTTGTTTTTTTGGTAGTTTGGTAACGCGAATCTGGACAAAGCTAACTCTTTCCTAAAGGATTATAGCCAGGCCATTGATATTGGTACCGTGAAATACGTCTCGGCGGAGGCTATCAGACTTCTCCTTTGGGTTTTGGGATTTATGAGCTTTGGGTATTAAATTATTGTTACCCCCTCCTAACTCCTGGATCTTCTGGAATGAAATTGTTTTTCACCCGATCTGAAACTATCCTAAATTATGATTTCTTCAGGTACGGCACGGGCGAATTTGAAGTTACCATTGATCGCATCGGATGCTACCAACCTACTGAACATATCGATAATCCATTGGGATATGGCGAGGGCCAAGACCCCCGCCGATACTATTCGCGCCTCAGAGGCCCTGTTGACGAACAGAGAGAGTTAGGCATCGATCCTCGTACTGGTAAGAGCCTGTTAACTTTGATTATTCAAATCAATACTGTTGCGGCTGACTGTGATCTCGAACTTCTAGGTATGAAGAACTTTATCGCAGCTGAGGACATGGGTATCGACAATTCTGCTACTCTGCTCAGAAGAGTGTTCGGCGAATGCATTGCATTGGGCCGCAGATATTCGCGCTCCGGCAGAGAGGCCGATTTATATGAGGCTCTGAGACTTCTTGGAACTGGCCTGTAAGTTTTAGTGCTTTAGTGCTATTATGTTTGATATTTAGGTGTCTATTTACCTAACAGAGGGATTAATATAATTTAGGCACACTCTGGAAGACTACCTCGCCCATAGCAACTATACAGAGCTTAGTCTGATTGAACTGGGCGAGACTGATGTTTTCCCTCATGTCGGGAGGAACACCAGGATTCAACTCGGAGGAGCTAGAAATCCTGTTTATCCCATTGTTACCGGCACATTCGGCGGTGGTGAGTAAACGAGCATCCAGACTGTAGCGGAAATACGTCCAAAAAATGCACTGCTGACATGTTCTCAATCTTGCAGTTGACTTCCTCCATAGTGTTATGGGAGAAATTTCTGATAAAGCAACGCAGTCGGAAATCCAAAACCTGGAAGGTTTGATTGAAGAATCTGAAAACCAAAAACCACAGGAAGGATTTCTCCAGTCTCTGCTCGACAACATCCCCGACGGTCTTTTCGGGGGTGACAACAGCACAAGCAAAATGAATGAGTTCCAGTCCAATGCTGAGTCCACTAAGCAGCGGAACGAGAATATTTCTCCTCGCGAACCCGAAGCATGGGCCACTTACATGAATGATGTTCACCAACAGATGTACCCCCTCCTGGAATGGCATGACAACTTGATGAAATCGATCAACGAGGCAATCGATAATATTCCCGTTCTTCCCGAGCTGATTGAACAGGTACAGGAGCAGATCACTGTCTTCGTCTTTTCCGTTATGGCTCCCTATGTTCTCCCGATCATCAGACAGGTCAAGCAAGAGCTTGAAGCGGGCTCATCGGAAGTCATCCAGAGCAGCAAGCAGGAACAGTATAATACCTTTAATGATGATTACTGTACCGATCCCACTCACTCCATGCTTTCCAAGGACCATTTCAGCAACGTCTTGAACGAGCCTGCTGGAAGTCAGTACTTCTTTCTACTGTTTTTAAACCCCCACCTCCTTTTCTCTCATTTGTTCAGATTTAGTTCCCAGGAACATTACCCGATCTCCGATAGTGTGCATACTAACTAAGCTATTGTTTCCAGAGGCCGCTTCGGAGATTGTGAGATGGGTGGTTCCCCAGATCATGGAATGCTGGGATGATGAGAGCGCCGATGTTGACCGTACGATGAATAGAATTATTAGTGGCGTCCTTCACCACCCTGCTCTGCGTGAGTACGGCGAAGATGGCGCACAGGAGATGCGCGGCATTATGTTCGGAGTTGTCGAGAGTTGGTGGAACGAACAAGGGAGACGCGGCCAGGACTCACTCCGTGAGCAACTCAGCAGAGAGGGTGTGCAGAATGGTGATAATCATAAGCCTGGCGTTCACGACTCTGGCCACGGTTGCGGCAAGCCAATGGGTCTCCCTAACCGCGACCGCCCTGTCGCAGGAGGCGCCCAGGACCTGTTTGGCCTCGAAGGCTTAAGAGCTAAAACTTCGAAGTCGAGCCCGTCAGACATCGAAAAAATGGCCTCTAAAGCTGTAGGTGGCGGATTGATTGGGAGTTTGGTTGGAGGGATAGTCGGTGGCGCCGCGGGTGGTGCATTCGAGGAACGTGATGACGGTAAGCGCCACAAGGAGAAGAAAGACCACTACTCAGATCCCCATTCTCATTCTTCCCATTCCAAGGGCAAGGATTATGAGAAAGAAGAAAAGAAGAAAAAGAAGGATAAAGAGGAGAAATGGGACAAGGATGAAAAGGATAAGAAAAAAGACAAGGATAAGAAAGATAAGAAGGACAAGAAGTACACGAAGGACAAGGAATATGAGAGTGACAAGAATGATAAGAAAGACAAAAAGGATAAAAAGGACAAGAAAGACAAGAAAGCTGACAAAGATAAAAAATATAAAGAACATAAGAAACACAACGACGGCGACGACTATGAACGGGATGGTGGCGGTGATAGGTATGAACGAGACAGGCACCAAAGCGGAGGTTACGGCCAGGCACAATATGGTGAAACCGCTAGCTATGGTCGTGTTGAAGAAGGGTTCGTTTTGTTCCTGCCTTCGTCTACAAAATCTTACTTTTCATAATATGATATAAACTAACTTTTGTTCTCTCCGCAATTCGAAAAGGTACAATAGAGGGAGCTCTGGTGGCTACGGGGCGGGCGGATATGGTGGCGGTGAGAGCCGTGGCTATGGACACCGTGAAACCCCGGGTTACGGTGGAGGCTATGGGGGTGGTGAGACTCACGGCCATAGTGGAGGTTATGGCAGCGAGAGTCGTGGTGGTTACAGCCATCAACAGGAATATGGAACCTCATCTCACAAGCATCACAGCCATCGTGAGCGCTCCGGGTCCCGCGAAAGATCTTCTCGCCGGTACGAAAGCGGACACCATGGCAGTGATGAACGTCGTCATGGCAGTCGTGAGCGCAGCCGTGAGCGCAGCCGTGATCGCAGCCGTGATCGCAGTCGTGATCGCAGGCGACATGACGACGACGGTGACGATGATGACTATCGTCGCCGGTATAAGAAGAAGGATGATGATGATGACGACGACGACAACGGTAGTGATGATGGCCATGGAAGGAAGCATAAGCGTAAGCATAAGCATCATAGGCGTGATTCCTAGATGCTTGTGTTTACGCTGTTGGGCATGGTTGGATTGGCAGGGGATGGGGAGTTGAATGGCAGGGAACGAAAGAAATGTATACGTGAGATACTGATTGGGATTTGCCGGATGAGGGAGATGTGATGATATTTGAGAATTTTCTTTTTTTTAGTCTGAATCGAGCACATAAAACAGTTGAACTACTGGAATATTCCAACAGTCTTTGATAGTTTGCTTCATACTCAGTTTTCACATCCACACTCAAAAGTGCGCTGTTCAACTAGTTCAATATGATGAGTTGTCATGATTAACACTTAGTCAATCTTCTAGACCATCAACAACATGAGAAGTTATGATCAGAGAAGCCATTCTCTGCGGTCATCTTGAGTTGATGACTTCATGAAATACTAGAATGGAAAGCAACCTTCAAGAATCTTCCTGATGGTCTTAACAATGTATGACTTCTGTCTCTGGCTCAATAAAAGCCATCTTTCCCAAGACCCTCACCCGTAGTTATATAAACTGAAAGCTCTTTCCGTAGTGATATGACATAACTCTCAAGTCTCATCTATTACTTTATGCAGGGAGGGGCAGGTGGAGGTGTGTACGCTGTACGCAGCGTAGCATGTGGCATATGGAACCCCATAATTAGGCTAGCCGCCAAGCCCTCGCGAACTAGGTCCAGGCGTAGGATGCGTTGGTAACTACGCAGCGTACGCGGGAGCGAGAAGCGAGAATCCTTCTGTTTCAACAACTCACACATCACCCCTAAAGGATTGGGCTGAGAAGGGTAGTTAGCACTTTTCCAGACACTAGTGCCTTATATTGATCTGTCAAAGTGAGTTCGGGTGACATAGTGTGAGTCGGCAGCATTGAACCCTGCAAGTCTTAACTGCCAGTGCTTGTGTTTGCAGAATTGCTTCCAGTTCAGTTGGAGGGGTTGGTTGACATGGGTGCTGTCTGCCTTGGGTTAAAACTTGAGCCTCACGCAACTTGCTCTCAATTCTATACCTGGGATATGATTTCATTCATGTTGTTCTTGTTTCTGAAACTCATATATTGATTCCATTTTATTCTTGATGCGTTCTGCGCCTGTTTTGATCCGTTAAGACATTGTTGATATTGACTGTCCCTCCGATTCCTAGGCCTCAGTTAACTAGTCAGTGAAACATTTTGATTAGTGGGATTATATTTGGTTTTGCCTATTTAAGTTATTTACCATGCAACTGGACCAACTCTCAACGTTTGGAAAAATATTCCCAAACCCACTCGACCTCAAAAAACAAGTTATTGAAATTGCCAACAACGTCCACGGCCGCACGTTGGATTTTGGGAACCGCCCTAAATTCCTAGCAGTGTCCCGAAGCCCAGCCGTGAGAAATTACACACTTGACGATGCACGGACTGCAGGCATTACCCTCTCCCTGGTTCAACCGCAGGAGGAACAGAGCGACGACTATCTGGCCGTGTCATACTGTTGGCCGCAAAATGAGTGCACGCCCCACCCAAGCAATAATGCGTCGAACGTCATATCTGAATCGAGATCATACTGTGATATGCCATTAATGATTCAACAGCTTGACGGGACAGTCAGGCAACCACGAGCACCTTGTAGAATTCTTCGCAGGGCAATGGCGCATGCAGCAGACGACAAGCTCAAATACATATGGATTGATCAGGAATGCATCGAGCAACATGATCCTACGGAGAAGGCACGGGCTGTCGAAGTCATGGACCAGATGTATGCCCGTGCCTGCACCGTCCTTTCACTGCTTGACGTACGCTTGAGCGATCGGCATGCGGAGATCGCGATGAAGGCCCTGGAGCGTCCGAAGCCGTCTTTGGACTTGACGAATATGATCATGCAGTGGGTGTATAGATCAGACCCCGAAGACTTCCTCAATGCTGCAGATTCCCTCTGTCACATCTTAGAGCTCGTCGCATCAGATCGGTGGTTTACCAGAGCGTGGATCATGCAGGAAAGGCTCTGTTCGTCGACGCGGAGCGGCAGCGATGACTTGTGGGTTATGTGCCCGGAGTCATTATCAACAAGGGTTCCGGGGGAGATGTCCATTTCTGCCACCAACTTTAACTTGGTCATGCCCGTCGTGCTCCAAGAGAAAGAATGGCAGGATAACAATCTGAAAGCTCGACTCCAGGCTGCCTACGAGAAATTTTGTGACGCGTATGATTTTCCGTTTGATATGGCGAGGGATAGGAGTCATCGCAATCATCTCAATGTCATGCAGGGAGCTCAGCTACTGGCAGATAAGGGCTGCTCAGTGCCGGCGGACAAGCTTGCGCTCGTTGCTAATTGCTGCGACTGGTTTGAAAGGGCTGGAGCAGATTTGCTCAATCGTCCGGACATTAGTTATAGTGCTTGTCTCTGGACTTTGGCCGTGATGAACGGGGATGCCTCCATGTTCTGTCAAGACCCAGACTGTGCCTCGACAGAACGGAATCAGAGGATGCTTTGGATGCCAAGTAAAAACACCTCACTGCTCAAGCTTGCCTGCCCAAAGGCGACGCGAGGTGTCAAGATGAGAATCACGGAACATGGTCTGGAAACTCCGGGCTGGCTCTGGAGAGTCACCAAGTTTGTGGACTTGAGCTCTCTAACCTTGCCTGCGTCTAGAGTCATATATGACGAGGAATCGCAACTTCAGCATAAGAAATTTTACTGGACTCTCCTGCGCAAACTATCCTCAATAAATCTGCATTCAACTGCCAACGTACTTTGGAAAGGTCTCAAATATCGGGCCTCATCTGGCATATACGGGAGACACCTTGTTGAAGTTCCCGATATCTCATTTGACCAGATAATTAGCCCTATGACGGGGCAGTATACAGTCTCTTATGAACTTCTCGGCTTCAAAGACTCGACAGATTACAGAAGCACCACCGATAGCATCGCACAACCCAACGCCTTCTACCACCGCTTCTGCCCCTACGACGAATCTCTTGAAGGTTACCACCATACACACTGTGACCTTACTCAGGAGCAGAACTTTCACTTGCTTCTCGGTGATGCACGGCAACTGGCCGCATTCTCCTGGATACTCGATGCAATAGAAATGGCCGGCGGAATCTCCATTGGCCGACTCATTGATAAAATTAAAGACAACAGCATCCATCAAAAAGAGTCTCCTCTTGTCATAACAGACACCAGCCACACCGACACCCCCAAACACACCCACATATTCACCCAATTTCGCCACGTAGTCAAGCACAAACGCGGCGACCCGACCGAAAAGCGCCTCCTCACCTGGTCACCCTTTGATGTTTGGCTCATAGATCGAGAAACACATCTTGATACTCCCTTTTCTTGGTCCGCGTATAAGCGGGAAACCCATGGTGACGCCATTGCTGCTGCAGGAGACGAGGTTTCTTCCCCAGTTACAGCCATGAATCCATGCAATGTGCTTTTTGACATCGCAAATGTCCCGTATCAAGACCACACTCTAAATTGGCCGGACGAATTTTATCAAAGCTCATGGTCGGTCTCTTCCTTACCTACGAATGCTAAGCCACCGATATCTACGACTTCAGATGTATTGGTTAATCAAGAACCTAGCCAGAAGCCAGCCTAGAATGGTCTTGACAATGATGCATTGTTCTAGTGTGTGGCTAACGTGAGTATGAAGTAGGCTGACGTGGAAAATATGCCGTCTCTGAAGACGTAGAGCCTTTGATATATAATAATTATATTTTTTATACCGTTTTCTCATTTGCTTTAATTCTCTTTGTTTAATCTTTATCTACTCAGCATATTTAATTCTGGTTCATAAGCTTCATTGATATTATCTATCATATTTTAACTAAAGATCTATCTTATCTATATCTATGATATGATACTTTGTATATATCTCTTTATTTATCTCTTAATTTATTTCTCTGTTTATTTTTTTATTAATTTC
>QGQJ01000534.1:0-20878 GCA_003206725.1 Blastomyces emzantsi | reverse complement strand
ATGTAGCCCTTGTCAATGTAGCCCTTGTCAATGTAGCCGCTTTTGACCAACCCACCCTGCTTCTGCAAGGACTACACGATCATTCTCATTATCTCAAAAACACTCAATACTCAACACACACACACACATACTTATTCTGAAGGTAAGAATTATAGAGTAGCTGAGTAGCTAGCTACTCTCTAGAACCATCAGCTGAACAATACTTATATTTTTCAACTATAGTCAGTATGATATTGTACGAAGAACTCAGCCTATTAGTGCATGTTTTATTTTAGATGAGTTGAACATGGAGCCTTAGTTCTAGCCACGATCAAGGGTTGAAGTTTCTAACCACGTTCAGCTAGATGTCTGCAAGGACCATTTTCTTTTACATAGTATGCATGAGGTGTTTACCTAAAAGCGAATGAGCACATTGGAAATATTTACCGTTCAAAAGTTAGTCGGAGACATCAAATGTAGAAATTCAAATCTAATATCCAAAAAAAAAGAAAAAAAAAAGAATAACCTTTCCTAACTCCCATTTATAAATATATCTAAATATGTATACATCTGCAACCCCTCCCCTGCAACGCGGCCTTGTTTATCTGTGACAATAGCCGCACCACACGGTACATGTGTACAGTTCATACCCATTGCAATTCATCATTTCCACCTCCACAATCCCGCTTTAACGCTTCTGATACGTAATCTTAAACTCCGTCGATCGCAACACCCCATCCTGCATCGTCGACTGCTGCTGCTGCTGCTGCTGCTCTCGTTGCTCCGGCATAATAATCGCCTCACTGCTATTCGACAAACTGCTGCTCTGGCGGCTGCTACTGGCTTTGCTGAATATCTGGGTTTTGCAGTGCTTGTCCGCCGACTCGAGCCTGTTGAAGTCTGGCTGTGCCTTACGCCAGCCACCGCTGCCCCCAGTGTTGCCCGACGACGCATGGCGGCCGTTTAACTCGTAGCTACGCCCGCGACCGCCGCTGTCGTCACCGCCGCTGCCGCCGCCGAAATGCACTTTTATAAGCGAGCGCATGGCGGGGACTGAGGCGCAGATTATGCACATGTTTACTTCGAGTGCCGTGCAGAGCTCTGCGGCGGACCAGTGCCTATAGCGTGTTTGGTTTTTTTTCTTTTGTGTCAGGGGTGGCCAAGAATGAATCGAACAACTCCCGGGTTGATGCAAGAGGAGGTCTAATGCAGGATCACGGCAGAGGAACATACCAGGAAAACTCGAGAGGGTTGTTAAGGGCGATAGCATTGGTTACTTGTCTTGCTATCGTGACGCAGATAGTGAGCATACCGATACCGAAACAGAAGGTCAGGCCGACTATAATCTCGCGTTGGTTAGCGCTATTTCGTCATTCACTGTTGAGATACCGTTTTTGGTGGCGGGGAGGGGCTTTATATCGCCTAGGACCTACTCTTCCGTCGGCGATTGATGTGTAACGTCTTCAAGATGGGGATTGGGAGCACCGCAAGCAGGATATCGGTCAGGATATGGAAAGCGGCGTTGAAATAATTGAAGCGTAGGATGTCAATGCATCCGACCGGGAACGTCGGGCTCCACATGATTGAGACGGGTGTGCAGATAAATATCGTCGTCTTCCATCGAATCAGTACTGCTATCCATTTCATCAATCTATATAGGAGAGATGGGATGAGAAACTAACGATCGTTGCTGCAACTCCGTGCAAAAACACAACAGCCCCGAAGACGTAGAGGAACCTCAAATGGATGGCATTCGATGCCAATCGTACGTAAAGGGCGACCATACTAGATTTTGCGAACCTGCTCATATGGTTACTTAAAGTGAGTTTGATTTTTTGCAAGGGATATCAGAAAGGCCGGCAACCCACCCGAGAGCAGCGTAGTACAGAATTTGCGATACCCACGCCCACTGTAATTGAAACCTAATTTAGCACGCGCATAGATAGATAGGTATTGTCGTCATGGAATTGGTAACAGGGAGGAAACGGACTTTCCGTCCATATAGAATCTCATACTCCGACAGGTCCGCCGTACGGCGTCCAATTCCCAGAAGGTACATGCCCGGAACGGTGACTGTGATACCAATGGCGCTCAACTGTAGAAGGGGAATAATCAAATTCCGTCAGTCAAGCAGGCCATTCAAACATGGTGACAAAAAGGGGGGGAGGGGAACCTACAACGGCGCCAAACATGAGATAGTCATCAACTCCCATTTCTCGGACCAGGAAGAGCCTCGCATAGTACCTGCGGTTTGTTCAAAGAAAATTTCCCCAGTCAATTCGGCTCCAAAGGAGATATGACAAGAATAGTAATCGCTGCATACCTCAATGATACGACTATCATAGCGACGACAAATATGACATAACAACCGATTTGCAGGCTCTGGTTCGAACCCGGCTCAAGGAGCGTCATTTTGACCGACAAAACAATGGAACTAGATAGATGAATTGGCCGTCATGGAAACTCGGGGGATGAGTTTGCGTAGTCTCCGCTGGTTCAAACACCGCACGCACACGAGGTCAGGGAGAACTTGGGACTGTTCATCTATATAGAGACCAAAGCAAACATTTTTCTAGCCGCCGCACAAGCCCTCACGCGAAAAAGATAAAACAGATTATCCCATGTTCGAACGAGACGAAAAAAAAAAGAAGTATGCCGTGTGATCGGCATCCAGCACCATCACGGTTCGTAACAAACTTGACGAGACCGGTTGCTATTCGTCTTTGAAAAGCCAGGAACTCGCCCCTGGTTCTCCAGCTCGGGATTCTGGTGCGATCAGCTAGCGCCTGGAAGCGAACGCTAGGGGTTTGAAGACTTAGTGTGGCCGGCCTGTACCGCCAGCCGGCAACCCAACCATTCCCTAACTGGCAAAAGAGGCGTTCGTTTTAACGACGAGCCGTCTTCCGCGGGCCTCAATCCTCAGAGCGACGCTGGTGGTTCAGCCATGTTGTCCGCCCTTCCACTTCGCTCTGGGTGCTGGGTGAATGCTTGAACTTTTGAACGCCGAATTTGCTACTCAACGGAAGTTTGGTCGGATAAACTGATCATCTCTATGTACGTGACAGTGCTCGCGGGTAAAATTCGGCACAAATTGATTATGGTGCTCATAAAATTCATCAAGCCAAGATACCCGTGGATAGGCCTTATTTTTTTTCCCTCGCCAGAAGTAACGCGCTAGGGCCATTGGGCGGAGACATTGGCTCAGCGGAAGTGAAGCCGGGAGTCGGGTCGACCGTATGGAACTTCTTGGACATCGTCCTATTTTAAAATAGTCTCCCCAACTTGTGAAGCGGGAGGTTTTTCTCACCAAGCACACATGTGTTGTATCGGAGAATTTGAATTGCGCAGCCCTCAGAGGATTGGATTAAATAGGCACCATGATGCCCCTCGCTGACCTGGCGATTTTCACTGATAAACAGATTCAATATGTCTTCACCCAGGAAAAAGGCAGAAGCGGGCCGGTATGAATGAAGTGGAAATATCTGGCCTGCCATCCACAAGGGTAAAACCACACGGCACCAAAGGTGGGGAAGGGTGCAGGGTTGTGGCCTGTGGATTAGCTCAACGGCTTTCCGGGAAACAGTTTGGGCTGTGCGACTGGTCGACACAGGGGGAGGGAGTAGTGAGTAGTGGGGAGATGTTTCATACTGCGTACGTTTCCCTTCAGTGCTCCCGACGTCCCGGCCCCTTGCCAGGATAGAAGCAGGAAAGAACAACACTAAACTTCCGTCCTCTCTTGACGATCGTCTTCGTCTAGATATATAGAGTAACTGGAAGCAGGCCCGAGAGACAGGATTCGGGACCCTGATGGCCATTGCCATCCAAATTTTAAAACAGTTAAAAACCTCTTTCTCCTTCGAAATGTTCGTCTGACCACTGGAACTTGTGGGTTTTCAAGTGGGGGTTAGCCTGCTGGCGTTGTTAACACTCGAGAGACCCGTCCAATGGGGCAGCGGGGGCGCTGGCTAGTATGACGCCGCATACAAGAGGGCAAAATACCCTGCCTATCCCCCTCGAGAGTGTGCCCCTACGTGGTCTGTCAATTGGCATCCGTCGAAAGCAAATGCATATTAACGAGTATTCTTGTCTGACGGCATACCAGATATCTTGCTCCTATTCATATATGCCATGAAAATCTCTCTCATGACTATGTACGAAAGGGAGGGTTCGAGGCGCTCAAAGCCTTCGCAGCGAAGCCCCTCCTCCGTTATGGTTAATTCCCCGTTGCTCCAACAGGGCCTTCTAACCAAGCGGGCAGGCTGTATATGTCCCACTTCGCCTCCCATTCCCAAGCGTGTATGGAGTGTGGTGTCAATCTCATTTCCTGGCTGGAGTCTCCTGCCAGGTGGCAATATTATTATGAATTAACCAAAGCTTTCGGGATTTATGAATGCAAGATCCATTACAAGGCTATTCCTTAAATTAGCGGGGTTGTTTTGATCAAAGTAACGAGGCGTCTGTATAGACCCCCGCTTTTTTCGTGAGCTGTGTCTGACCCAATGGTCAAAGATAGTTTCGGCCCGCCGACACCATCGTGGGGCTAGGATGGCCCTTGCGAATCAAAGATGGAAAGAATATGTCGATCACTCCTCTGAGGATTCGAGGAATTCAGCGGGGCAGGCTTCTCATTTATGATAATTGCTGCCGTCTGGGGCCCGGCCGTAAGGTTCCCTTCTTTTCTCCTCCTTCAATCAACCTGCGCTTCCCGCTCCCACTTTCTGACACCCTGACAAAGCGGCCAGAGCTTCAGCACACTTCTATTCCTAACGCCCTCCACCGCCCATCCCAGTAACAGGCGGAAAAGATGGCTCAAAACACCCCTGAAGCAGTAGCGGCGCAGAATGCGGCTGTGAAGGCCCAGTTGGCGCATGTTACCACCCTGGTGGAGGAGTACTGCAACCTCTCCGCCTCTTTTGCTGGCAAAGAGTTGACAATTGAAGAGCACGGGACGCAGAGTGGCATTCATACGACCGTGGTGCAAGAAGCTCATAAGCTTCTCCACGCCATCAAAGGCCCCGTCGATACCCTCTTCTGCCATTTTGAAAATGTAGGTGTCTTCAGTCGAGGTCTCGCGTTTCTCTGAAGTCCTCGCCCCCGAGACAAAGCAATGACCAACATGGCGACACTTGTAGGTAGCTCATACAGGTGCTGTCCGAGCCCTGTTGGAAATGGGAATGTTCCACGCCCTACCACAAGATGGTTCAAGCAAGACTGCAGAGGCATTGTCCACAGAGCTGAAAGCTGAGAAGGAGCTAATCAGTAAGTTTGGATCTGTCATTCGTCGTCCTAATTTTACCCATATCATTACGAGTAGGCTAACACCACAGCGTGTAATAAGTCCGTCTGATGAGAATGGCAACGGTATGGGGTCCATTCAAGGAAGTGGGCGTGGAAGAATACGCACACACCCCAGACTCGCTCGTCTATCTTGTGCCGCAGTTGAATGGGATATTCAAACTCCTGTAAGCTCACCAGAAACCTTTGTGGGTTCCAAATAAGTACACGATCAAACTAACTCACAATTCTCTCTAATCAGGGTCGACGAGTACCAGTGTGCGGAACTTCTGTTCTACAAATTTTTCAGAGAAAACGGCTGGGACAACCCTATCCAGGACAGAAACAATCCGTACACCTACTCCATGCGCACCGAGGGTAAGAATATGTGGGAATACATGGCTCAGTTCCCAGACCGCATGAAAGCATTCAACTACGCGATGCAGGCCCAGTCCAGCGCAGCGTCATGGGCTGTTGGGTTATACCCATTCCGCGAAGTCCTCGGCCAGCTAGAGACGACAGATGAGACACCACTCGTCGTCGACATTGGAGGCGGTAAGGGTCACACCATAAGCCAGATTAAGGGCTATACTGGCGAAGGCATCAAGGGCCGTTTCATTCTTCAGGAGCGACGGATCGTGCTAGATGATATCACTGAAGAACTACCTGGTATTGAGCGTGAAGAATATAACTTTTTCACCCCGCAGCCAATTAAGAGTGAGTTTATCCCTTCTCTCTCATCCGCCATTAATCTAACATACTTACACATCGAAAAATAGACGCTGTAATCTATTACTTACGCCGTATCTTCCACGATTGGCCTGAGGCGGTCTGCGTTGAGATCCTGCGCAACATCGCCGCAGGAATTACCGACAAAACCCGCCAGCGGGTGGTCATTGCTGATGATATTTTGCCCGAGAAAGGTGCCGATGCGGAGGGCGCCTGGATGGATCTGACCATGATGACATTGACGGGGACGGAGCGGACAGAGAAGCAGTGGCGAAAACTACTGGATGATGCCGGCTTCAAGCTGACTAGGGCTTTTGTTGGGCCCGGCACAAATTATGCCGCTGTTGAGGCCTTTTTAAAGTAAGCGGGTGGTAAGCGCATGAGTTTTAGCAATACGCCGAAGGATACATAGACTACGAATAATTTGGACAGTCAATAATAGCTTGCCTTTGATTTTTGTAGTTGATTGTTCCTGTTCATGGAATAGGTTACCTCGACTGGGCTATCCTTTCTCCTGAAACTGACCCGATTTGTCTTGAAATAGGATATTTGTGTCTCATTTGAATTTCAATTCCGACAAATGAATTGTGTCCGTAAACAAGAGGCTATTTCAACGTGAATGCCGTATGAGGAGCGAGAAGATTGCTGAACGTGAAAAAAATAGTTCTGGCAGTGTACATGAACCGTTTGCGTTGAATAGTCGTCGTCATCCTGGATAGACATCACATTGAGCTGGCTATGGCGAAGATTCCCTCCATTGTAGAACAATTGGCGTAAGTTCATGTTCATGAAAACTCTTAAGTTGGTGGTTTGTCCTTCGCGCGGGTTTCCAGAACGCATTGTCTTTTTATTTGACATGCAAGAACCCATGTAGCGCGATATTATTTGCAGGGATATTATTTGGAGAGCTGAGTCTCAGCTGGAGCCCCAGGTTAGAGGATCTAAAAATAGCTGGGCTGGCGCCTCTGGCAGGTTCTCATTGGACCTTCCATTTTCTTGTGTCCTCTTGAAGGGTATCGTGCTCATCAGTTGTGCTCATCAGTTGTGTGGTATTTAATGATAACAAACTAGGTATATGTGTTGATCTATTCAGCCCATGTGCGCGAGAGGATGTTGAAGGATCACAAACACATCCGTAAAGGCCCCTAGTTATACTTCTCCCAGCTGAAGTAATAGTTGATGTAAAATGTACGAATGCAGGGTCCAGAGACCGTTTAGAGATCGACAGAGCTGTGGGTCAGCCGCCGTCGGCTCAGATGCCTGGGTTGCTGGATCTGATCCTGTGAGCCTCGCAAAGGTAGCAGGATAGAACAATGCTTTGAAAAGTTCTGTTCAAAAAAGACCGTAGTGTCAGGTCTACTGCCCGTTATCTTCGTACACGGGCCGTCATCGCTATCCATGCTCATGGCGTTGAAATCGAGTGCCGCCTTTTTACTCCCGCTATTTGTAAACTCGAAAGGCTCGGGAGAATGCGTGCTAGATTTTGAAGCTACAGCGAATTTAGGGCTGAAGCAGTATCCAGCATTGATACGCTTTCCGTGCGCGGACTAGATGATATTCGATTGCCTTGAGGATGCCAATGGAAGAGGGATGGGTTTTCGTTCTGAATTTTGCCTCCGGGAAGTTCAATACCCGTCCAAAGTAATCGTCTTCTACCAGACTACCACGTTAGGGGTTGAATCCGTTGCTCAATCCAAGCGGGTGGTCAGCCAACGTCGCGCTGCGAAGAAGGCCATGCCGGATGAAAAATCTGCCGGTGAGTGAGGAAAAAGAAACAAGAATGATCTTGAGGGATGTTCGCTCAGGGTTCGGAACAAAGAGTCACATTTCTTGGCCGAACTACCAAAACGAGAGTAGAAGCTCTTGTCCTTCTCGCCTAAGATAAATACCCACCACGACTGTTCGTTAGAACCAAGTACCTTCCAAGTCCATATGGGTATGCAGTGCCATTAGAAACAGGAAGTATATGGTGTGTATTATATCATTTCATTTAAAACTCACAAATAAAGATCCTTTTTTCTCCAACAATTTCAATGGGTTGTCACAATCATCCTCACCGATATTGTATTTCTATGATTTTAGGTGCTAGAGCTAGGTGCTAAAGGTTGAAGTATAAAAGCAGAGAAAGGTGGCAGTCAAGATTTGCCAGTCTATCGTTCAGTCAATTTGCATTGAGCATTTTATTAGTCGTACTCTTGTTCAACAGGGAATTGATTTGTTCTTCTCGAACAAGATATGATGATGACTTCAGATTGATTCGTGCAAGTGCGAATAGCCAGGTTTTGCTTGTCCTGAAAGTTCAGTTGGCAGGAATAAGGCTCATGGCGGATGAAATGAGCGTGATGATGTACCCATGGGACATGAAGTACTCAGGTTGAGCCGTTCATGGGCTCCATGAACTCACCTGCCTTTTCGGAGAGTACATCCATACCCTCGGCTGGGCTACTCCTGATAAGCTGGGTATGGGAATTCATACTGGTCAACCCACCACAACTACTAGAACATATGTTTGAAACGGACCTCTGTCAAGTAGTGCCTCTCGGAAACGAAAATAAGGTGAGCCAAGGGTTAATTTATCAGCAAGACACTCGCGGTTATTCCGTATAGATACTCCTTTAGCTGCATGCCTGTGTACAATACACCGGCCCCGACCCCACTCCCCTGTGAATCGGGTGGGAGCGAGGGGAAGATCATGGGCGATCATTTATGGACATCCGGGCAGCTCCGTATCTTAGCCCGTTTACAGATTACTCTGTATTGGATTGAAAGATCTTCCGGATGCGAATAATCGACCCTGTATCCTTGTCAATTGAAATACAAATCATGATCATAATCATAATCATTACGTAATGTTTAAGAATAGATAACTAGTTATGCAGCTCAGGCTGTTCGTGGTACAGTACCTTCAGTGACCAAGGCTGATCAGGCGAGGCCAAGGGATCATCACCTAGCATCATAGAAAGTCAACCAGGCCTATGATAGCTATTGACAGATTCCACAAAAAGAGCCCACAGTTTCTGGCGGGCTCCTGTCTTGTTTTCGTCCGTGAAAATTATTGGCATGAGGGGTGTCACCTACTGTGTGATTGAGGGGATCTTGTCAATAGCAATAGAAATCACTAACATCGTAAGGGTTATACAAACCCCACAGCTAGCCAGAGAAGGCAATGCCATACATGGAACATGCTATGAGTTTTGGTTAGCAGAAATTGGACTATTAACTTGCAGGAAATGCTTTTGGATTGGTAGCAGAGCTGTTGTAACAAATGTTTGCCATCCCTGTATGTCACTATGTAACTAGCAACCGCCTCGGAAATCCGTCATCCCGTAGAATGCAGCCCATACCAAAATCCCAGGAGAGATGGATATGGTGGGACCGAATGTCTCCCTCGTAATTTAGAGGGGGTGGGTAGGTACACCTCCCACTGGAAAGAGATATTGATATATATGTACCATAGTATAAGATCAGGGATTCCTTCTGAAACAGGATTATAAGTAAGCTCGTATGCCAACTCAATCACCAGGATATTGTAATCAATCACCAGCATGCAAGCTTTAGTATTTTGCCATAGACGTTTTGACCACCTAGCATAGCTCCTTTGATCTCGTCGATGCGCCCGGCCATGAAAGCCATGCAAGCCGGTAAGTACTTTGGCTGTTCCCCAATGTCCCGAAAGCGGCTAGAGGTGAGCGTGAACTTGCCGCCCGCCCAAACAACGCACACCATCTTGGACGAGGAATGTCGTCCACAGCCCATCGGCCGCCATGGGGTGCCGGAAACTTTCCTCCTTTCCCAGAAAAAAAAGTGGCGGGGTTGGATTTCATCCCCCGTTTGGCGTTTGTGCGGGCATGCAAAATTATCAAAATTATCGATAATAAGAAAAAAATAAAGGACCTGGATGCCTGTAATATCTGTGCATACGCAGGCCTGCAAGGGCAAGGGCAAGCTATATTTAGTTGATTTGCACAATTCTCTGCGATCGGTGCTCAATAATAGAATTTCGAGGGGGGAGGGACCTCAGTCAGGATCAGGATCAACAGGTTGAGAAGCCGGTCGAGGATCAACAGCACGGCAGGTTTAACTGGCCGATATCGAGCGGCTGTGTTCCAGCCAGGTCGACTAAAATTGGTTGATGCCAGAACTGGTTGATGTGATTGGGATCCATATTGGTGAGACAAGCTTTTCTGGGTAGGGCCATGCAGAAGACAGAAAGGAAAAAAGAGCCTCCAATATAATAATTTCCATAAGTTGCTGGCGAGGGCGACATGAGCAGTTGTTGTTGACCACCAGAGCCGCAGCGAGGATTGTGGCGCATCCTCGTATTGATATCAGTATTGACTTTGCGTTTATTAGGAGAGAGACTGAGAGAGTCGAAGCCTGAAGAGCGTGTTAAGGTTCTTCTCACATTCCCCACAAGAATTACAGTGCAAACAGAGAGTTTATTTAGCTTTTGCAACGTTCACAACGGCGTACACTCACATTGGAGGTTTCTAAGTCCAAAATAAGAGAACCACGTAGACGCTGGGGCGCGTATGAGTTATTATTTATTCCTGATGGGGCGCAATAATAATATATGCATCAGAAACACAAGCCCCAAGTCCCAGCGGTCATAGGCACTAGCTGGTTTCCAGGTTTAGCGCAGTTCTGGGCCCCTCCAGCGCTAGAGCCTTAACTAACGAATAGGGCATAACAACGCAAGCTGGCCAAGCGACCAAGTTTGTCTCCATGTTTTTCCCGCCGCGTGTTATACCTGTCATTCTTCCTATCCTGCAAAGTATCCCCGTCCCCAGTCACCCGTTTCTGCCGTGCCCTCGGGATTCCGACGCCGCTCGTTGAAAAGGAAAGAGAATTGAAAGAAAATAATATATCTCCTCGTTGCCTATTACTCGGTTCTTGACCCAGCCATTCGTTCCCCAAGGTTGCTGGGCGGCGACATGTCTCACCACGTTTGACCCATATCTGGTGTGTCTCCTGTGAGCCGCGAGCTCTTCCATTCGCCCCTCGATCCGTTCTCCCTTCCCTAACCCTCCAATTCAACCTCTTACCACCTATTCCTACGTTATATTCCATACAGTAGCACCTTCGTGTTGTACTGGGGCGAACCTCGTTGGCTTTAAAGGTTCACGGGAATTTACCAGCGTGCGGTAGCGGAGAACAACGGAGATATAAAAAAAAACAAATAGGAAAAAGAAAGCAAAACTGAATCAACCGGATTTATTTTTTGGATATTGTCGGAGTCGTGGATTGAATCATTGCCTAGGTGGGAGGACGGGCTGTCCTCCTCTTGGAGGCTGCCTCGCATATTCTGGGTGGCCGTGATGGGTAGGGTTGCTTCGGTATCAGGCGATCTCCCGCTGCATTGCCTGGGCTGCTGGGAGAAATACTCGATAGCTGGGGATCGCGAACAGGAACAGATGCAGAGGCGGCGGCGGAAACAACATCACCGATGCGCAGAGGAAGATTACCATGCTGATGAACAGATAGCGCCCCGGGTCATTTGGAAATCGAATCGGCGACGACAACGAAAGATCTCGGGGCAGAATGGGAGTTTGGTGTTATTCTTAATATCAATATTCGTCGCATTCCTCACACCTCATTGCGCCAATGCAGCGTTTGTCAACTTTGAAAATTGCCTGCCCCAGTCGACTATCCATTCCAATCCTCTCCAGCTCCAGTTCAGGCCACTTTATGTCTGGGCTGCAATGGATACCGCTTCGGAAGCCAAGAAACTGAATGTGACGGTCTATGGGAATGTCACTGGGATTTCAACCCAGGAACCCTATCCGCCTCCCGACTCTCCTCGCTGGTCAAATCCAAACGACACCATTGGCAAGATAGTCGATGTGGACGTTGAGAATAACATGCTCTCGACCCTTTTTACCAGATTCGAGGTCCTCAGCTATTCGCCATACGTCGCCAAGGCTGCTCGATTTTGTGACTCCTTGATCCAGGGAGAGTGCCCACTGGGGCCCGTTTTTTATTCTAATGGGTATGAATTTCCGTCCAACGAAGGGATATTAAGATGCGCGTGACATATGTTTTTGGACAATTTTATTGACCCTGTCATTGATGTATAGGACCCCGCCCGAATTACGAGCTTTCTCCGTTGCTCATGAGCTCTACTCCGCCTATTCTTTCACGACCATAACGCCCTTCATGAGAGTAACAGCTGGCGATGCCGCTAGAACTCATGTTGTTTGCGTATCCGCCGAAGTTACGCCTGCCTTAGGATCAACGCTAGATAATGCCCTTAGATATATCCCCCTTGTCATCCTCATTCTGGTGGGAATTGCGACAGTATCTGCGGCCATGTTCAGCCCATGGGGTTCTTTGGATGTCTTTCGGTGGACCTCCAATTACGGGCGCGACGAGGATTTGCTGAGGCTTGTTACCCCAGGGTTCGCGGACTGCCTACAATATATTCAATTCGTGGTTCTAACTGGATCGCTAACTCTGAATTACCCGGGGTTCTATCAACCTATTGTAAGCAGGGCGGGATGGTCTGCTCTCATGTTCAACGAAAGCTTCGTCAGCCATGGAAATGGCACCCAGCCTGTTCAGGATGGAGTGTATGTTGTCAATGCAACCTATGGTTTGGATCGAATGGCCCACCTGGTCGGCATGACGTCTGTCAAGGACGTATGGTCTGGAATGGTAATTTGGCTTCTTGTGATTCTTGCAAGTGTCGTAGTAATAATCCAGCTTGGGTTCGGTCTACAATGGCTACACCACCGAATCGCCCGTGTACCAGAAGAAGACCTCCGCGCCAAAAACTTCCCTTTCACAATGGGCAACGTTATTCGCATCATTTTCAACTATTTTCTCTTTCCAATCGTGTCATTATCCATGTTCCAGCTGGTGGTTACTCGTCATTCCCCTATTTCTACAGTAGCTTTGGCTGTCGTCCTTCTTGTTGGTTTGATTGGATTTGCTGCTTGGCTATTGGTTCTCATTACCCGAACGCGTCCACGGTCATATATGTTTGACGACCTCCCGACGGTTCTACTTTACGGCCCTTTGTATAATACATTTTCCGATAGTGCCGCCGCTTTCTCTGTGGTATCCGTTCTTCTCACGTTCGTTCGTGGCATCGCGATCGGAGCCGTCCAACCTTCCGGGATAGCACAGATTGTGCTCCTAGCGATCTGTGAAGTTGTCCTGCTACTCACGTTATCCGCTTTCCGTCCCTTCCCGCAGCCGACATCTATGAATCTCTATCATGCAATCTTTTCCATCATCCGCTGTCTTACGATGCTCCTAAGTGTTGCGTTCGTTCCGTCGCTGAGTGTCGGCCACGCAGCGAGGGGCTGGATTGGTTACGTTATCCTTCTATTGCATGGGATCGTTTTAGCTTTTGGATTCTTCTTGAATGCAATTCAAACTTTGGTTGAGGTACTCGCTCGTCTTGCTGGTGCTGGTGGCGAGGGCGGAGTGGAGGGGGGCGCAGCAAGGGGAGGTCTTGTAAAGGTCTGTATTTCCCATATTGAAATGGATCCTACCCGTTCAAAGAATGCTAGGATAAATTCCCCAGGGGTATTAGAGGTAATTTTGCTGATGATTCTGCCCACAGGTCTTTGGAATGCGCCAACTTTCTCGCAGAGTCCCGCGAGGACCTCACCATGTTCCTCGTCACAGCGGCACCTCCGAAGCAACAATCTTAGGCTCAGATCGTGGAAGAATGTCAACCCACCTCGACGCTGACAGAGCTCGAAGCTTTTCCGGTAGTTCAGCACTCTTGTTGAGCCGGTCTGCAGCTGCCGAGAACAGGGTGAGCGCTGGTTTTGAGGCGAGCAGCCTGTATGGAGTAGGCCATCATCGCCAGGGAAGCGGGACCGGACCGTACACACCTACAACTCCAGGGGGTATCTCACATTTCGCGGTCCCTAGCCAATATTCGGGAGGCAGTGGGTCACCACGCAGCGCCTTGGCTAGCGTAAAGCATTCAGATAACATCGGCCCTTACTATCGCCCCCCTAGACAGCGGCGAGCCACCTTAGACGGAATGTCCCCTAGCAGCCGCACTCATGCCTCATGGGCTAGTGGCGAATGGACTAAACGCCAGTCAGGCAGTAATATCGACGGCGAAGGAGTTGACACGAACGACGGTACCCCAGTTGCCGGGAGCAACACACCAGTTCCAGCTTACCTTGGGGCTCCTAGGGATGATTCGGATGCAGACATGGACGAACCGGGCCGTCCAAGGACTGACTATGCTGTCCGGGAAGTAGACTTCTATTATCGCGTTCGAGGTCCCGCCCTTTCCCATTCCGCAACGCGAAAATTAAAAACCGGCCCTGCCGATCCGACTGGCCCAGTATCCTCTGCCACGGGCTGGTTCCGCGGACTCTTCCGCGGTAAAACAAGGGATAAAGGGAAAGGTTTCGAGGTCGTTCGTAGCGCTAGAGCCCCCCCACCCGGACTGATGCCACATGCCGAGGCCGGCGAGCCGTTCCCAGAACCGTATCGGGATGAACCTGATACCTCGAAGAATGCGGGCTTGGGTGTAGCCCAACACACCCGTCGTGTATCGGGATCTCACAATACCTCCGAGGAGATAACTAGATACGAACCAAAAATAAAAATTGAGCAACCGGCCCCTACATTACCTCCAATCGAAGCAAGTGAAGCTATCGAGCTCCCACGCCGAACAAGCTCAAAGAGTGATGCCCAAGGAAACTTCCTGATACTGCCGCCCACTATTCCCCGCAAAAGCTCCAAACGACACTCCTCAGCCGACTCGACAGACCTAACAATCGAAGCGGGGGTAGGGGCAGGGGCTGGAGTCGAAGATGGCGTCGAAATCATTTCCCCTGAGAAGATTGCGAATACCGACAATTGCGGCAACCCCGTCCAATCCTCCTCAACAGCAACCGACACCCAAGCCACACGACTCCCCTTCGGCTCCAAATCCTCTTCGGTGCGGAGCGAGTTTCTCTCCACCAGATCGGGCAATTCCAGTATTCAGAACACGACAGACGACGGAAACAGCTATAGTACTAGTAATAATGACACCACCAACCCCAACCGCAACAACAATAATAATGATAATAATCAAAGGCCAAGAAGACGGCAGAGTTCGGCACCTTACATGCCTTCTACCCGTAACCAGGGCCGGCCATCGAGCATGGGATTCGTCCAAATGCATCGTGCAAGCGACCATATACATGTCACTGATGCTGCGCCGTTTTCTGGGAGTACGGCTGAGATTGTGGGGGACCCTCCTCCCCCTTCTTCTTCTCCAGCTTCGATTGTTTCATCTCGTCCGTCTTCTGAGTCTTACTCTCGTTCACATTTTCCGCCTTGAGGGTGAATCGGCACATGTATGCTGCTCCTATCTCCCTCCTTCCCGCCTTCTCCAAGCCTTTAGTATCCCTTTACCTTCACCCCTTCCACGGGCGAATATCATGATGAGCTCTGCTTCTCTCTACATTCAGCTATGTCTATATAGGTCAACAGGACTATAGACATCTCAGCCCCCCTAGGGATTTTATCCGTCTCTCTATCTATCCACTTCTTACACCCTCGACACCTTCCTATGTCACTCTCCATTTATGATTACAGCTGTGTCTAATCTTTCTGTTCTCTTTCATATTTCTTTTTTTTTTCCGTTTTACTTATCATTTAATCAATTCTCACACGAGAGTATATTTTTTGACGAATTCCCTTTGTGGCTTTCATTCTAATATGATTTTTATGTTATTTCTGAAAGGCGCATTTGGAGGAAGGGCATTTCTTCGTAAGCGTGTCTTTTTTGTCGCTTTCCTTTTCCTTTATCTTTTTCTATTTATTTTTTTACATATATATTTTCCATCTTTTCCCCTTTTTAACAAAGTATTCGATTATTATTAGCTGTAGGAGCATGGAATTTGCTATTTCCCATTTTCCGCATTTTCCTTTTCGTTCCCCTTGTACTCCTTCGATTTTTATCTACGTCACTGATGCTGTTGCTAAAATTTGAAACGGGCTTCTGTTTTGTTTGTTTTCTTTTTCCTTTTGTTTTTTCCTTTTTTTCCTTTTGTGTGACTGCCAATGTTGTTGTAGTTCGGTATGTGATGATAGACAAACGGGGAACAAGAAAAATGGAAAATGGTTATTGAATGATGATGAGCACAGCATGTTTGTAGATCGATTCTGGTCTCGTGTCTCCTTTGCCCATTTTCGCTCTCTCTCTATATATATATGCTTCATCTACATGCGTTGATCCAACCTACTTTTTGCGGGGGGAGCAGCAAACTTGATATTGCTTGCTTGCTTTCCAAGCTGACTTGCAATTTTACTAGCCGGGACCTTTTTTATTTAGATAGCCTGGCCTAAAATTAAGTAATGTAATGTATGTATGTACATGTACATGTACAAGCACATGTAGGTAAATTGGAATTGGATGCTCTAGCTCAACACAATATAAATCCATACATAGTAGATTGCTCTAAACGCGAATGCTGTCCCCACCCGCGGCTTTCTGCCCGATGTTTTGGCTTGGCGGTGTCCAGCTTATCGGATGCGCCTTGATCTAGGCTATTATAACTCGGCCCAGCGCAAACCCGCTGGTGATGGTGATGCTGATGACCATGTTCACGGGTAACATCCATTTTATTATTGCAATCCTGTCGTGACAAATCGAACGTGAGATAATACAAATACGAAACCCGCCCCTCCGTAGCTGTCTTGTGCTCCCAAAGCATCCCTCGAGAAAAAACAACCATTTTGCCTGTGGCGAACGCTGGGGAACTGGCTGGCTGGCTGACACTCTCCCCCTTCCTTATCTCCTCTCGAGCCCCCAGCCGGGCTGTCTTTTCCCCTCTCCTGCTGGGTTGAAACGCCGCGAAAGTGACAATAAAAACCATCGCGGCCCTTGCACCCGTGACATGTTTCCTGGACCTCTCTTCTGGGCGTTTTTTCTACTATTAGGTTTGCCTCTCACGAATCTCTTCAAGCAAATGAATTCATTTGGGTTGGAGGAACTGACGCTTTTCTCCCAAAACTCGCTCAGATTAGTCGCTAAAAACGACGGCGGAGCCGTTTCTAGAGTATATTGTATATTAATACGAGAACCGTGACGACTTGACAGCTTGAGTCGCCCTTGGACGGCCTTGATGACCTAACGGTGCTCTGCGAAAGGTGACGCAAAAAGGGAGGAAAGGAAGCAAAAACGGATATCCTGTCCCTGTCTCTTTTTCTTTGCCAACTTCGTTCCTCATCACCGTCTCATAACCTCATCACCGTCTCATAAACTGCATTTCTCGACATCGAACCGTCTATCCTCCTGGCGCGCTGGTCACTATTCAGAGAGTATTTAGGAGGGCTCTCTCCTCTGTACCAACCTGGAATATCCTCTCGATAGAGCCAATGACGGCGGCCCTTCGTCCAAGCGACGGAGACTGGTCTCGTCTCCCTCCTCAGGAAGAAGACAATCGTCGTTCCTGAAATCTCATCCGCAGAGAACCAGTCACTTGCTGCTTCATTCGATGTCATCTCCTCCCTCCGCCTCCGCGTCGCCGTTGTCCTCCGCCTCCTCATCCTCCGCCTCCCCATCCTCCTCACCTTCAGCGGGCCCTGTCACTCTCCCTGCTCCCCCAACTCCTGCAGCTTCCAGGTCTCAACATGATTCTACTACCACGATTTCTACTCAATCCTCTCACGACTCGCTTCAAACAACAAGAGATATAACGGCGGATAGGTCGAGGGATTCGCAGGGATCAGCACGGAGTGCAAGGTCGTCTAGGCACACTTTACTAGAGTTTCTACAAAATGAAGGTCTCGAGGCTGGAAATGGCCAGCACCAGCCGGAGCAGGGACGGAGGGTGGGGAATGCACAGGAAGCCAGCGCTACAAGTTTGGAACGAAAGAGAAGGTTGACCAGCGCGAGTGACAGCACTGGTTATGCTCACCCAGGGGCTGGTAACCCCTCAGTAGATGCTAGCTCGTCGGGAACTCGCCCCGGAGCCTCTGCCACTCAGTCCTGGGGACGTACTAATTCAGGACTACCGGGGAGCTCAAGAGATAATGCAATTGATCTCTCTGGGTCTCAAGAATCACTCTCGCGGCAGTTGAGCTCGTTGCGGCATCGAGAGAACAGCTTTGCTGATTACGAGTTACCGCGTTGGCAGCCTGACTCTGAAGTATCAAAATGCCCCATCTGTGATACCCAGTTCAGTTTTTGGTACAGGAAACATCATTGCAGGAAATGCGGGCGGGTAGTTTGTGCCTCGTGTTCACCACATAGAATCACCATCCCACGTCAGTTCATTGTTCGCCCACCAGAATCTAATAGGCCGCTCTCGACACTACTCCAGCCAAATCCCTCTGAAGCTCAAGTTATTAGTCTCATTGATGACGGTGAACAAACCTCCTCCCCAACTGCCGGCTCGTCCGTCACCGTGGACAGACAGCAAAGATTACGACAACAAAGAGGCTGCTACCCTCCGAATTCAGCCTTGGGAGGTGGAGAAGAAGTCCGTTTGTGTAATCCATGCGTCCCTGATCCCAACCCTGAGCCTCCCAGACGCTATACAAGCGGCGGTTCCTTGTTTTCATCCTCCCTTTCAGCCTGGCCAGACGACGCAGCGGGGGCTTCTCATGCACCTACGCAACGTCATTCTGCATTACCAGACTACTACCGCAATAGTAGTGCATATAGACGTGATACCAACCCCTTTCATCGGCCGTCTGCTTCTCTCTCATCAGCCGCAGATATGCCGGCTTCCCAGGAGGCTCGTGACCTCCGAAGACGGCGGGGCCGTGGCATGATTGTGAGTTTCTTTTTTATTTTTATTTTTATTTTTTTTTACATTACGATCTCCGGTGCTGTAGAAAAACAACTTGTGCGTTTGAATGTTAACAATCAGTCAATTGTAGTTCCAGCTCGAGACTCCTGAAATCCAACGAGCAGCCCAAGAAGGGTTACCTGATGAAGGCTTGCCGTCGTACGGAAATTTTGATTACACCGTCGTCCCGAATTTCCGTGGCATGCCCCCGAGGTATCAGTCAACGCAACAGGCTGCTGGGGGCCCGCATCCTCGTTACTCTCCCCCAGCATATTCGTCAACTTCTAGCACATCCCTTCCGGTATGAATTCCCTGTTGATAAGACTGTCGTTCCATTTTAGTTTTCTTCTTTTTTAGTTTTCTTTTTATTCAGTCACATTGGATGGTTTCGCCTTAATATACCGACATATATATATATATATACTAAAGCAGCCGGGTGACAGACTTCCCGCCATCGTGCCAGCCACTCGGTCTCCCGTCCCATGCCCTCACACTACCGCGGCCCATCCAACGACTTTCTCCAAAGTCTGAGCGCTGCATCATCCAGTCGAAACAGACCTTTACCTCCCGTCGCGCCCCACCACCCTCGCCGCCCCATTGACGAAAGCGACATTTGCCCTATATGTGGCCGCCTCCTTCCACCGCGGGCGCCGGATGGCAACGAAGCCGCCCGGGAAGCCCATATACGCGATTGTATAGAAGGGCATGGGACTGGACACGGGCATCCCTCTAGCATCGCTTCCAGCAGCACAGGTCGTCGCATGTCACAACCCCGTCCCAATGATAACGACCACAATAATCGCCATGCCGACCGCCCATTACGAATGTTACCGTTTACGGCGACGGAGAAAGATTGTGTTGGTGAGGATGGCGGGGAGCAGGAATGCACGATTTGCATGGAGGAGTATGAAGTTGGGGACCATTTGGCGCGGCTGGAGTGTCTGTGCAAATTCCATAAGGCGTGTATTGTGAGCTGGTTGGAGAGGAAAATGGAGTGCCCGGTTCATAAAGTGCATTAGCCCGTGGGAGGGGGCTTCAATTTCTTTTTTTTTTTTTTTTAAATTTTCTATTGGGGGTCTTCTTTTGTCTAGATGTTTTTATATCTTTTTGTTCATTGCACTGGGCTATGTTTTGCATTTTTTGCATGTTAGCGGGTGTTTTGCGCGTCTGGTTGAATAGTTTTGGATTTGTCGTCCTTGAAATATGCTTCTTCTCGGGGGCCTCCGCCCAGCTTTTTCCTCCCTCCTTCCCCACCATCCCGAACCTACTCTACTGTTGTTGCATGCGATGGTTACAACTTCTCGGCTGGTAGACGTGTCTCGTTACCTATTCTGGACATTCGCGCATCTTTTTTATATATGTATAGTATTTAGGTACCTGGGTTCAGGCTCAACAACCTGCTTTGGTCCGATTTTCTCCGAGGATCGTAGAGCGTAGAGGTGCAAGTTTCTCATCCAATTTTGTGACGATCACCAGAAAGAAACTGGACGTCATCTCATTGATAGGAATTAGCTAGTATCAAGCTTGTTCAAAAAATCAATCTCACTAGATAGAAGCCAAGGCCGCAGCATCCAGGCTGCGAGATTATCACTCCGACGATTGGCTAATATTATTTTCATTTTTCGAATCGCTCGAATCGCCCAGTCACTGGCAGAACAAAAGCTTGGAATACGAGAAACGAGCAGAAATGTTCATTCCCTGCCCATTTCCGGCCTTTTTTGACTCAGCCCTAGGCAAGGCAGTACATAGTAGTTTGTCCCATGTGTCCTAGCGGGCGATTTCGACCACAATTTCACAATTTCACCCTCACCGACGACGTCGACCGCCCTGACCTCCTCTGGCTTGTTGATTTCTTGATCTCTCAGACAAGCTCGCGAACGAAACAAGAGACACGGATATCACCAGCTTCAACCGCCGCCCCCCTCCCCCCCCCCTCCCCTCCCCCCCCCACCCCCCCCCCCCCACCGCACACCCCCCCCCCCCCCCCCTCCCTCCTCCCCCCCCCCACCCCCCCCCCCCCCCCCCCCCCCCCCCCCCCCCCCCCCCCCCCACGCCCCCCCCCCCCCCCCCCCCCCCCCCCCCCCCCCCCCCCCCCCCCCCCCCCCCCCCCCCCCCCCCCCCCCCCCCCCCCC
>QGQJ01000531.1:0-21100 GCA_003206725.1 Blastomyces emzantsi | reverse complement strand
GATAGAAGCTGAGGGGCGGAAGAAGGGGGAGTAGGAAAACTAGGATATGGCTTTTGCTCACGTTTCACTCTTTTGTTTTTATTCAGGACCCTAGTAAAAACGCAGGATTACCTCGAGCTCTTCGCGCGGTTCAAGGAGAAGGAAAACATCGAGGCTGTCGAACGCCTTCTGTCCGCGCACACTGAGCTTGAGTTCTTTGAGCGGTCACAACTTGGTATGTTGTCCCTTTGCGCATATATATTGCCAGCAGCATATCAGGAGAGAAAAGAGTGTTTCTAACGTTTGTTGTGCTACAGGGAGTCTCTGCTGCAATGATGCTGAAGAAGCCAAATCCCTGATTCCCAGCATCGGAAACAAAATCTCTGACACCGAGCTCCAAGAGCTGCTGGATGAATTGACGAAGCTGAGGAACTTCGTGGAGTGAGCGAGAATAGAGAATGGCGCTGCGTTTTTACCTTGCTAAAAGAAACGTTCATGCTTATGTCTCCCTCACTCTCGGCTTCTTGGCTCCATCCCCTTGCATGAAACAAGGGATGAAAAGAGACGGAGCGCGTGCATGCGCATATATGCCTATGATGGATGGAATGCAAAATACAGTCGGATTTAGCGTTTATGGCGACCCATGATGAATATATATGATGGTGACTTGCCCCTTGTGAAGATGAAAAATAAAGCAGCTGCAAGGAGTATCGAATACGGATATGTTATGTGTTTGTTCTCTTGGTGCAATTGGACAACCTGACCGCCAGATGGATGGGAGGTGTGGTATTCATCACACACACTGCACCCCGCGCCGTATCATGGCTTTACTGGTACCTGTACCCACGCCCACTATTTGCTTTCTAACCCGAATACCAGCCCAGAGGTTGTCGACAGAAAAAAGCCATGGTGGACCAAACCGGCCGCCGAATTTTCCAGCAGGATGCTTTGCTGCTTTTACCTTGATGAGGAGCACAGTCTTCCCCTCCCAAAAAAAAAACATAAAGAGCGCTAGTATTTGGATACAATTGCTGTCTAGTTTTGAACTTACGCATTTCCTTTTAACTAGTTGAATGTTTAGAGCAAGGAAATGGGATGAATGGCCTGAGAAAAAAAAAAGGAGCAGATAGATGTTAATCAATCAATAATAGACAGATGATTACATCTAGAATATGAGGACCTGTGAAAATGACGCCGAAAATGACCACTTTTGGCGCCAGAAACGGCCGTCTTTCCACCCGTAACTTTGGAGGGCGAGCCGGCGCTTCACCGCCCACCGCCCAGTACCATCACTATTCTGCACCACCTAGCGCCGTTAGTCATCATCTTCCGGCGGTGATGTTTCACGTCCGTTCAATACTCATTCATTCACCTACAGCGTAGATTCCACTGACCACCAAAACGACGCCGAAAATGGCTCCCTTTTGCAGTCCCGTCCAGGCACCCTCGCTTTTCGTCTTGTCTGGCCGGGCGCCTATAAGATGCCTCTTCTCCTCCCTCTCTCACGTTCTCCCAGTTCTCTCCTCATCCCCAACGCCCACTCGCCAAGTCGAGCTTGATAACCTTGTCGCCTGTGTTTCGAGATTCCGATCTTGCTCACTTATCCTGACTTTTCACTATGGCACCTGTGCTCATTCGGTCGGCTCAGGGTGATGAACCCCAATACTGGACCGACTCCAATCTTTGCGAGGAAACTCGAACAAGACTGGAATATTTCCGTAGTCTTGGATGGCTACCTCCAAACTTCAAACCGAAGACTTTACAAGGTATTGCCGTCGTCGAACGCTACTGGCGAAAGTGAGGGGGGAAATTCTCAGAGCAAGACATCGTGGGTAGAGAATAACTCACGAGTATAGGTTTTGCACTCAGTCGAATGAGGACTACGTGGACTACCTTCTTCTGGAGGACCATGCGATCTACATGAACTTTTTCGACTGGATGTTCAAAACGTCACGAGAGAAAAAGCTGCAGTCTTATGATGAGTACTGGCGTCGCCTTTGTCAGTATTTCGAGCTGTTTGCCCGTCGCCGTGTCAATGAAGACGCCCGTAAACAGATGCGACGAGTACGAGCATTCCTTCTGTGCTAGGGGAGGCTAGGCTAATGGTGGCACAGTTTCTGGAGGGTCCCTTCCCGGCCGAACGCAAAATCCCCCGACGAACGAAGGACAAGAACACTCTAGATGTAGATGTCTTCTGTGTGCTCTACCGGCAACACTGGGTCCATTCGAGGTTTTTTCGTCATGGAAGTATGATCGTCCAATTCGCTACAGTACAGCTATGGTCTGCCATTACCGGCATTCGCCCCGGTGTCATACTTCCACAAGACGCCTCCTTACCCAACCACTCGTCCCTGGGCAAGCGCAAACGGGCTCCCACGTTCAAAAGTGATCTTCCAAAGTACATACCGATGAAAGACCTTCCAGACTCGGTCAGCTATCGTGATATTGAACTTTTCTACCTGAAAGACCCTCAAAGCAAACGTGATGTTCTCTGTGCTATCATAGAGTTTCGCAATCTTAAAGGTCGACCGGAGGGTGCTGATGGGTAAGGATGCTTCTACGCCCCAAATTCTTGTGTTATTAATCTGATGCTGATGCTTACTGCTAGAACCAAATTCTTCATGCACGGTGATTACCAACTAGCATATTGCCCAATCGCTCAAATTATCTCATTCGCTTTCCGTGATGGCGCGTTTGTCAATACCGAGCTCACACCAGAGCTCATTTGGCGGCTGCGAGTTCCCAAACACAGTTCATCCCTTCCTCTCCGGTGGAAGCCCGAAGTTCTGAACACACCTCTCCTGCGGCGTTTTGAGCGCACTCCGTATGGCTATGAACTTCATGGGTCTTTAGCGATGACTTATGAGTCAAGTCGACAAGCCTTCAAAGAGTTGGGTCAAGATGCTAGATTTGAAGACGATATTGGACATTACAACTTTCGCCGTTGGACGGCAAATGAAGTCAATAGTAAGTTATTCCTGCGCTAAATTTATGAAAATCACGACATCATGAAATCGGAGATTTTGCCCCACCGAAGCTGACTAGCAGCGTACAGAAAATTTCACTAGCCAGGAGCGGCAAAGGGTGCTTGGTCAGTCTGGCGACGCGGTCTTTGAAAAGCACTATCAATCACAATTCATTGGACGCGATCTCCAGCATGTCGTTCTTCTTCGACCGCCTCAGGAGGGCCTACTATGTTTTGCCGGAAGTATGCTCAGGAAAAGAGATCTTTGCGCTCCGTCTGAGCTTACCGATACACACAAGCGTGCTATTTGCCAACATCCGGATATTCTGCAGCTTAGACGAGAGAAGAGAGAGCTCATGGCGGAGATGCGATCCCTGGCCGGCACTATCAAGAATGCCCGAAAACTGTTCCCACACCTCTATCGAAAACATGAGAATGTCAAAAATGAAATAGCTAAACTTCGAAAGAGGTTGGCAACCGACACACGAGAGGCAGCTAGAAAAGACCATTTCCAAAATGCGCCCGTATTAGAAGTTGACAGGCAGATAAAGCAACTTCTCGGCGAGTCTGATGAAATTCCTGATGATGAGGACTCTGGTGGTGAAAGCTGGGAACTGCCTACTCCAAATTATGTATTTGCCGAACGGGCACGCCTGGTGGAAAATTTTTACGGGCCCGATGCAGAGAACTTCGACGAGGACAAGCTACTTGCTCAACGCATCCAGGTTACCAAGGACATGGTTGCGCTGTTGCGGCTTTGCGAATCGAGCAGACGAGGCAACCGAGTCAATTGGAATATTGATGATCAAGATGACTTGCTTGACCAGCCAGAAGACTCGCCGGCTCCCAAGGAAGACACTATGAAATGCGCAACAGATATCTGCATCATTTGCTGTGGTCTATCTCGCCAATCATCATCGAATCCCTCTCCGCATAAATTCCCTCCCAAGCGACAGGATTCTCTTCGTCGCCACTTAATTGAAATGCACCTGGCCCAAGCGCGTGACGGAATCAGCTGCAATTGGGAAACCTGTCGCAACGTTCCCCAGTTCAGGGAGATCACCGAATTTTTGGCCCATGCTTGCAATGAACACTCATATGATGTTAATATCAAATTGTGTCATCTTCCGCAGTTATCACAAACCAACTGCAGCGACATTCCATCCACAGAAGTGTCTTTGGAATCAGGGAATCGACAAAGAATTGAGACTCCTGCCTCCTCCGTCGGGCTTGAGATGGGAATCATTGATCCACGTCTATTGGAGGCCCGCCCTGTCCCTATCACGAATGCTTTGCCGTGTCATTCAGATGCTGAAATTCTCACCCGATCGATGAGGGGTACTGCAAAGGTGACAGATCTCGTTCCCGCTCCAGAGTCGAAATCTCAACCTCAACATGTGAAGCGCTCATCTCGGAGAGACCGTCATGCAGAAGAGCAGCTACGTGGAGAACAGGGAGAGAACAAGAGACTGGATAATATTAAAGCTCCCAAAGGGCCTCCGCTGCGTCGATCAAAACGATTGCGAACTCAATGATTTTGTCTATTTTAAGCCTCTGAGATAATTGGAATTTATGGTTGTGCTGATTGTGCGGATATTCCAACCATTTCCAGGAGAAGGGTTAAGACAAATGAAGTAACTTTTTGACCACCCGATCTGATGAACTCGTATCTTGAGCACGTCTCAGAGTATGTTCACCGCTTCCTCACTCATCCGCAATTGTTAAGAGAGTTCTTAAAAATGTTTACTGCGCTGCTTTACTGAAGGAGAAGAAGAATAAAGGGCATGTTGCCTTGTATTGGATAATCTAAAAGCTGATGTCCAACAGTCTCATGGAGCTTGTATTGTGCACTTGTCAGGGCTTCCTCCTCTGGATCTAGTACTTGTGCTTTCAAAATGTAGGTGTCTCTCGGAGAACCAGTCGAAAGGCCTCCAAACCTGCATGAGTGGGTGGATGCGGTCCAGTTTCGAGAAATGACGTGACCCTCGTAATCACATCTGTGGATTTCTGCCGGAAGAGACATGGTAACAAACACGAAGAAGGGCTGTTCGGGCGTGGCTGTCCCATGAAGGAACTCGGTTTCACCAGACAACGCCCTGGACATGTAAAAGGACCGCATGCTCGAGATGATAGGGGTTCAAGATCTTTTCCACCGCAGCATCGGCAATCCAGCCCCCTTGCCAGTCAGGGTGATAGAGTGCCTTCACATACTCCCAATATGCAGGATAAAACCCGGCCATCTCCCAGTCCAGAATCGCAACAACTTGGTCTCCTCGGACAAGGATATTCCGAGGCGAAAAGTCGGAATGGGTAAGGACAATCTCATGGGACGGCATGGCCCTCACAAGTCTAGCAACGTGTTCCACCCATGTGTTATCCTGCGACAGCTTCATCGCTCTGATCATGCCCTCGTTGAACTCCCTCTCAGTCTTGTAAGGTCCAAACCCACCCAGCTCAGCGCAGAACACAGGGTCGTCGCAAGCAGTACCATCAACAGACCCGATAAAGTGGCCCTTGATTCCACGGACCTCATTCATATAGGACCGCAGCTGTGCAATAACTCTCTGTCGCTGCGCAAGGTTCAGCTTGTCCCAGACATCGCGAAGCACGTCGCCCTTGACATATTCCATTACGATGACACCGCGCGACGTGGATTCATCAACGTATGCATTGTACACCTTGGGAACTGGCACGGAAGTTTTCTCGCGAACCAACTGCATCGCATGTGCCTCTGCAAGTCGGCGTTGGTTGCATACCTTGGCCACGGTGCGCTCGTCGATGCGGTAAACATTAACGCATCCGTCTGCCACCAAGCGGTTCGCTTCGACAAGCTGAGACGGCTTCACGCGGCGTGCCATTTGTCGATCAATACTTTAAAGAGCTTATTGGGCGGTCGACGATAGGATCCGAGATCTAAGGGGTTCTGAGAGCCAAGTATGGATGGGAGAGAGAGTAAAGGGCGTTGGGGTTGCTTTCCCCAAAATCAACAAAACCAAGATCAAGAAAGGGATGTACCAGATAGGTAAGCTATGTTATGTGTTGAAGTTGCTCTGCTGACTAATCAGGTGGTGACTGAACTCCTGGATGTTCATCTTTTCTGTGTCTCTTTAAATGCCTTTTGTCGGGGCCCAGCGTGCAAGCAACAAGCGCCCGCATTAAGTACCTTGTACTTAGTATGTGGGATCATCCATCCATACTAACCAACCGGAACCGGTTGATGACGCCCAACAAATCATTTAAGCGCCGCCCAGGCCGGCCAACCTCCTGTGATAGTCCCACGAATGGTCGGGCGGGCGGCGAAGGTATCAGGCTTTGCAATCCACCATCCTCCGCTGGCATGGGGGGCGCTGCGCGCGTTTCAAAGACCCACGGCTGAAAATGGGGGCCATAGGCCCTCCGCCAGTCAGTTCGCTTCCTGGACGGCGCGGTTTCTTGTTGCAATGTCCTAAGCATCCTCAGGGACTACTCGTTCGGGTTGAAGCCCTTTTTGCCAGCCAAAAGGTTGGCGTATGTTGTTGGATTGAATAAGGGTTTATGATTGGCTAGTTCTAGTGTGCTCTATAAGAGGTTTGGCGCATGAGGTCATAGGCAGGAAAACCTGCAAATCTGGCTGCGAACTTGTTTAAAAAGAATAGACACGGAGATACACACAATAAGATCAGTCAATTCGGTCCTATATACGCGATATCTTCCAACATATGTCATTGCTAGATTATACGCTTTATTTTTTTCCTCAGGCGCTTCTATGCAAGCAAAGAGCTGGGGAGAAGCGCCAAGGAGTTGGAAGCACAGGTTCTGCCATACATCGGTTCAGGCAATATGCCGTCGCATTAGGCCTATGCAATATGTTGCGCAACCGTGTAGCCTTTCAGGTGGCGAGATTCGAGGGGGCTATTGATACCTCAAGCGCTGACCCGAACATGGTTTGAGGATTCAGCGGAAGAGTCATGCACACTTCTCATTCATTTGCTATCTACATCTTGCTATGCACAGATTCCGCACCACTTGCACAACAACAGCCGTGAATCACCTCATACAGGCAAACTAGTCTGACCTTCTTTCCCTCCATACATCCCTTTCCACTCGTTCCCACGTTCAACCGGGTAAGCCCTGGCTTATCCACTAGCACTCCCTCCTGAAACCTGGCTTCCGCTGCCACCGGCTCCGGCTCCGGAAGAATGACCAACCGCAGCTGAAGCCTGAGCCTGCTCCTCGCGAGAAGGTTCAACTTGCGCGTTGAAACGATCCTGAGTCCCGGGCGGAACCAGGCCCTTCTGTTCGAGTTGACTGAGCACTGCCACTGTCCAACGCTGACAGCGCTGCAGCGGTACAGCTTGTGCTGTGGCTTTCACCTTGTTGACTTCGGTTGCTGGAATTGTGCCAATTCTGGTCTTGAAGGCAATTCCGAAACTGTCCACTCATTTGTTTGCTTGGATCTGAAGTGTGTATTGCAGCCCTTGACGCTACCACTCGCTGCTTGGAAATGTTTCCCTCCTACTCTACCACAACCTCTGCATTGTTCCTTGCGCTTTTTCTGGTTTTGGAAAACCCCCAAAAATCATACTCTTCAGCTGCTGGTTGGTCCTCATCGGCATACATGACAGGATCCAACTCAGCGGGAATATCTTTTTCAGTGGGCGATTCCAGTTGTTCCACTCCATGCCACGCAACTTCGATGGAAGGGGAATCTTCGCGGGGTGACCCTGGTTCAGGGCTACTAGCGTCCTGTGGTACTGGCTCAGGGCACATAATTACACAACCTTCCTCCAGTTCTGGCTCAGGGTGCTCATCTACCGGACTCTCTTCTGCCAGTTCAGCATCGCAAGCTGGTTGCTCAGCCTCGTACGTCCCAGCCCGGTCGTTCTTGATCCGCGTCCTCGAGAGTCTGTCACCGTATATCTCCACCAGGAGTTTCACCAGCATCCGACTAAACGTCGGAGTCTCACCAATATAGCCCCTAAACCGATCTTGCGCAAACAATGTCTCATCTTCATCAAACGCGTTCTCAAATTTTCGTCTGAGGTAACTGTAGAACCACACCTCGTCACCATCCTGAAGCTTCTCATAGACAAGTTTTGCGATATCCAAAGCTTCGAAGATCGATACTGCGTCATTGAATTTTCTGATGTGCATTTTTGCACGCTTTAGTAGCAGAGGTAGCCCGTATGCGCTAGCAGCCTGATACACAAGGACGCTCCTTTTGTATTCAGTTGATTTTTTCTCAGCGTTCGATGAAACTGGACGTTTCAGCGTCTGGTATTCGCCGGTGTACAGGAAGTGCACTAATGTATGCCCAATATCCTCATTCAATTCAGGCAATTCAATCGCTCGAGACCAAAGAGAGAGCTGTAGTCGGGAGGCCAAGTGCGGGGACTTTTTCAGGTAATTGGTTGGCACTGTATAGTGAATGGGTTTCGGTCCGACGAGGAGATAACAGGCGGCTTCTGTGTATGGTCTGGTTTTCTGAGTTAAAAAGCGTCTCATAAGACAGGCGTAGGAACTTACGAAGACGCAGGCCGTGGATCATTCTTGTAGTCATAGTCAGGTTCGGGCACGATATCAGGAGGAGGGGACGCGGCGTCATTGTTGGAGACTTTGAGTTCTTCTTCCTCAGCAGCAGCAGAAGCAGCAGCAAGAGCAGCCTTCTTCTTTCCTTTTCCACCCTTATTCTTTTTCGCCATTGTGTCAGAGGAGTGATAGTTAGCAGATAGCGCTGAGATTTCACTCAAATTTTTCCACATAATTGAGACTAGAGGGGGTATTAGAAGGTCTATTTATCACTTCACCTCAAGCAGTGTAGAAATGTAAAGGCATGAATACAGCTGGTGACTCCACGTATAAGTGCATGTCGAGTTATGCAGCCTCGTTGCGTTGTCAAAATGCAAATGGTCAATCGTGCATGTCAACTGCATACATATGTTGATGAACGAAAGAGGAAAAGGAGAACAAATGCTGGAGGTCTGTGCTACCATGCTGGCCATCGGGAGTATTTTCCTGTCGTTGACATTGGCTCTTTACTTTTTGCCAGGTGCAGGCAAGGGACGGGGATGGAACGGCCTGAAATAATCCTCTGATAATGTTCCTTCGGGGCGGAGAAACTTGCTTGTACTAACAATGCATTTTCTGCGGGCCTCTTTCTGTCTCACTGATCTTTTGAGCATCTTCAATCAAATGTTCACTCATACCCGGCGCGAAGCACTCGCTTTATGCCCTTTGATAGGTTGACAAAGTATATACTGTTGTCTGGCTCTTTCCTGCGCCTGCTCCTGTCAGTAGAGTTTGGCTGAGATGATATGTTCCTATCGGATCACCGCCGCGGCCCTGGTCATGCGTCTTCCTTGTCAGGGCTTATTGGGGAAGCTTCACAAAACATCAATTCCCCTCATACCCCGCTTCCAGCCCTGGGCCCCAAGGCCCGCGCACCAAAATGACTTGGCTTTGCAGCTCACTTCGATTTTGGTCGCGCATTTTTCCTTCCTGACCTGTGCTCAGACCGTGCTACGCCGCAAAGATATGACCTGGGCTTCTAAAGTTCCTCTACTTCCCAGATGAGATGGCCTCTCACGGATTGATCCGCTGCTGCACCAGTGTCGTGAGAGATCATTGTGGCCTCAACAGCGAGGCACCCGCCCGGGTCCAGAATGAAAATCCGAGATGTAGTTAAAATACGCGCCTCGTAGATCTGAACGCTATATTGAATCGGGCTTAGTGCAAGTTAAAGAAAGGATCCGACCCAGAAAGAAGTGATTTTCAGTGAGTCGCCCATTCTGCCATTGATGGGAGTCGTGTACCCGCATATTCGAGCGATCAATCGACTATCAAAGGAGGCGCAGGTGCTCGCAACAATGAGATATACCACGCACTTACACCATCACACTAGTTAGTTAGTTAGACCACCGCAGCCTTCCTTCCTCGAATACCACGAATCAGTCCGCTCTATCAGAACGTCCACCAAAAGGAAGCCATTCAACGTCAACTTCATACGTAACCATTCCTCCAACAGAAGCCCCGGAATTTTTGAGCGGAAGAATGACCGCGAAGAAGAAAAGTGCAGACCTGACACCGTCAACTACCTCTGTTAAAGTTAAACCCTGTTGGTGTTCGGCCCGAGTGTTATCCCGGCCTTCAGAGATTTACCTGAACACCGTGTGAGTGTCATCAAACCGCTCAAGGAATCAGGTTCGAGTTTACCTTTGCTTATCACCTTATTTCCTTATTCTACACTGCCTTTCCGTTAGCTATTTCATAGCCATGAATAGCTGTTTGGCTGTCTGATTTGACAGTCGCCCTTTGTGCGTATGGTGATTTCCTGCGTTTCAATCGGATCAAGCGCTAGTTCAAGGATCTCGATCGTCATTCTGTTCTAGGCGACCTTCACCGTTCATATTCCTCTGTTCCAAACCTGGTGAGGGGCCAAAAGGTGAAAGAAGAAATGAAGAAGACGAAGCGTCGCGTGTCTCGCGGGGACCAGAATAACCGTCCCCTTAAACTTAACTGCTCGCTCAGTTCTCCTCGCTCCCAAAATCAGAATCATGCTCTGCAGCAATATCTAGGAAGTCTCTTGCTGATATCCTCCCATTTCATACCACTGCCTCTAAGTCAATGATCAGGACATCCTCTTCTGGCGACCCACTTCGACCACTTTGACTGTCTGACTCCTCTTGGTGACGTTTCGCTGGGATTGATGATGTGACCGTAGATCTAGTCACTATTCCTTCCGGAATTGTTGGCATCTGCGGGCTGGATGTTGTCGTTGCCACGTTTTCCAAGGTTATAGATACAGAGCCGCTTGACTAACCCGACATTGAGGTTGCCGTTTTTTATTGCTCCTCATCTGTGTGGTGTTTAAGGGATGAGATATCCATTTTGGCTATGGAAATTTGTCGTAGCACGCACAATCCAACCATAGGCACACAACGCACACACTCTGAGTATGGACTTGAGTGTGAAAAGGAACGGGCGTCTTCGGAGAGTCAATTTTTGAAGAAGACAATTTATTGACTGCCTTTTCACTCTTCATCTATGAGGAGAGTTAGCTGATGTTAATACTGTGTGCGGGTGTTCGGGCACGCAAGAACACCAAAGAAGAAACGCAGTTAAAGAGTAAGCAGAAAGGAGACACGCACACGCTTCAGGAATGACACTGAACCCCACACCAGTATTACTTTTCTCCCAACGAAAAATTTCAAACGAGGCCTGTTATCAGCGTCGACCCTACAGTTGAGGAAGACACATGGATTTATGCAGAGGGCCTACTCCGTACTGCTGACAAAATAAAGAGAAGTCAGATGGCAAGGCGCTTGCAAGCAGGGACCCGGATGTAAGGCCCAGCAAAACGGTCAACTGCCCTGGTCCGCGCTGTGCCCAAGGGATCGCAGTGGCCACAGTGATGTGTCCATTCTCGGAGAGTCTTTTCACAGGCACAAGCTCGGTATCTGAGGGAGGCCGCCGAGCAGCCTGAGTACCGCTTAGGGCGGTAGGAAGCTTCTGAGAAATACACTTTATTATGAGGTTCCTATGCTAATCTAGGAGATCTGAAGGCGAATGATGCTGTTGAATATGGTGATAGAGATCATAGTGCTGCTTCTCACAGCATGCAGCTCTCTTCCCCCCTGTTCCAATTTTAGGGACCTTGCAAAAGGATTCCATTAGGCCCTTAAACACCTGTCGTGCCTCAGTTGTCTGTCGAAACTGAGCGGTATTCTGCAGGGTGCGATGAAGACAGATCCAGCTGCTTAAGTCTTCACCCAGGAGCCGAGGTTCGTGCTCATCACTGAGGAAGGATGCGACGGCAGACTGATACTCTGAGAAGTCATCACTGAAGTCACCAGGAAGTCGGAACATAATCGTGGAGTGGATGCCCAGGCTTTCAGCCATTACTGGGAGACACTCAAGGGAAGAGAAGTTGGTGCCAACCAGTGTGCCAGGTTGGGTGGTGAACGTGGCATGTATCCATCCGGGCGGGATATAAACGACCTTTGTGGAGTCGACTTGAGCAACAAGGCCTTCGTGAAGCTGACTGGAGATTTTGGTGAGACGACTAGTTTCGCCAGAGGACCGGGTAAAGATTTTGAGATTCTCCTCAGTTGGTGGATAAAATAGCCAGATTTTTTCATTATCTCCAATTGACTGTGACAAGCCATGGCGGTTCTGATCTGAGGATGAGGTTAGATTTGCAAACAAGGAACTCAGATAGAAAGAACCAACCTATGTGAAGATCAACAAAAGCACCTGTAGTTGCGAAGTTGGCCTTCATTTCAAGCTGCTCATCTTCCTGATTGTTTAAGTGAAGAGCATTCTGAATCTTTTGACATGGCTGAAGACACCAGAGATCTTTCGGAAGAGCCATGTTCATCAAGGAGTAGACATCGCGGTCCTCGGAGGGGGTATGTGCTTGATAAAATGCAGCGGAGATGGCTTTTCCCCTTGAATCATTTTTGACAATGTTGCCATTTCCGAGTACTTGATAGTCTTTGGAATCCTTGGACCAAGAGGCAACTATCAAGGCGTGGAAGATATCCTCTGGGTCGCACAGTTTGTCCCAGCATTCGGACGGGTTAAGTAATGTAGGTTGATCCAATGAGAACGCCCGATCTGGAGAGAGAAGCTCAAGATTATGCAGTTCACACAGGGGAAATTTGCCGGTGAACTGGAGGGATCGAATGTCTTCAATAAGCTTGGATAATGTGCCTGGAGTGTTGTGCTCCTTTGATAATTGTTGGAGATTGGGACAACTTGAATTCCGATATCGACAATGCTCTTTGACATCAGAAACGTCCTCTCCACAAAAAGGGCATTTACCAGGGCTTTTCCTGGTCCAGTGTTTTTTTTAAAATTCGGCAAGAAGGCTCATTCAATGGATTGCAATGTCTTGCCATGTTCTTTGAGACTATATTATCTCTGCAATACGGACACTTATGTTTTCGAGAAGCCATCTTCAGCCTTGGGAGAGAGATCTCAGAGAGGTCGAGGAGGTCGAGGAGGTTGACGAAGAGGTCGAAGAGGTCGACGCAGAAACCTGAGGCACATGACCCGCAATATCTAGCTGGTACCAATACCGCTGGCATGAACGTGTGTCACGATATATCCGAATATCCGCATGACCGACCAAAATTAGCTTATTTTCCGGTTTTGCGGAAATATCCCATAGTCGAATAGTCTTGTCGTCCCTAGTAGAGACGAGGAATTTCCCATCAAGTGAGGGGCAGACATCTCGCACCCAGTCAGTGTGGCCTTGAATTGTTGCGACACAATGCCCATTTGTTACGTTCCATAACCTCACCGGTATCTTTACTCGCGCTAACAAGCAGATTCCCATATGGTATGAAACGGGCGGCACTGACGATATGGTCATGGCCTTGCAAATTCCGAATATTCTTATACCCGTTTGCCGGATCTCATAGCTTAATGGTAAGATCGGAACTGCAGGAGGCCAGAAGGATACCTTCTCCCCCTCGAGTGCAGCCGTAATAGACATCGCGTACTGCTCTTGTGTGGCCTTTGAAAGTCATCTCCAGTTCCCCTAGTTCCCAATCCCATATTTTGATTGTGAAATCGTCGGAACCGGAGGCGATAGAGGAATATTTTGGATGGAAGGCAATGCAATTAGCGGCGCGCCTTCCTTTGGACTAGCTGTTCTGACTTTGCTAGGAGAAGAAAAATTTAAATCTTAATAAACCTTGTTTGTCCCCCTGGATTATTCCGTCTTTTCCCAGAAAAGAAAGTCTTAATCTGCAAATGGTAGGGCGTTGAGCCACGCTTTGCACTCCTCCTCATTTCTAGCCTCACGGCTCAAGAATCGCTCTATCCCCTCAGCCAGTTGTCTCTTTGATAATTCATAATCCACATCACTGACCCTGCCATCCCAGTGTTTGAAACATCCGGTGTCACTAATAAAGTCGTTCATGAGCTCCACGCCCCGAGCCCACAGCTCTTCATCCCGTTCCTGCTGCTGGATCTCAGCAGCCGAGAAGTGCAACGGACATGGCACCAATGGCAAGCCGTCCGATCCCATGCCGACAATCTTTGACCACTGTTTCTCCGCATCCCTCAGCAAGCTACTGAGACATGGTTCGTAGTCCGTTAATGTCAAGCCCGGCACAACACTAACTTGGTGACGGAGCGTATCTTGACCCTGCATGGCCTGGAAGGCTTCGATGTTGACTTGACAGGATCGAGCCAAGTAAAGATTGTGCAGTGTCTGTGCTTGATGCAATGCCTTTGCTTTCTGCTGCTCATCCGGGATCATTGAGTCAAAGTTCGCAGGGAGACGGACTTGCTGGAGTTCCTCAGGAGCCGGGCCATTGTAATCCAAGAAATTGGGGCGGATGACTTGCATGAAAAGTGGGCAAGCGCTGACAGATTGCCAGTCAATGATGCCCAGGACCTGGGTTGGCTCTCCAGGGTCGACAAAAATGTTTTGCAGGTGCAAATCGCCGTGCCACAAAACTGATGCATGGGTTGCTCTGTTTTCTGGCAGAACATAGGGCGCCACTTTGAGGTAGTTGTGCAACGCGGAGTCTTTTTTCAAGGTGCTGGGCTGGTATTGTCTGGGCCCATAGAAAAGGCCTTCTGGCATCAATGGGTATCTGAGTCCTGCCCTTGCGCGGGCAATCTCTCTATACGCAATGGACGTCATGAACTCCGTAGGTGTACACCCTGGGAAGTACTCCGCGCTGTTAAGCATATGAAAATAGTCGTTAAAAGGATTGGGGGAGAACTTACATGGTCCACGATCAATATCCAGTTCTCCTCTCCCAAAATCAAAGAACGCACGGTGGTTGGTAGGTCCAATGCGAAACTTTGCGCTGTGAACCTCGTTCCCATTCTCGTCGATGTACAACGGTGTCGTGGTATTAAGCGTAACGGGGAGATCATTCTTGTAGTACAAAGCTCCATGCTTTGTGAATTTGGTTGAAGCAAGAGTTTTTTCAATATCAACGACTTGCAGCACAATCTGAGCTTTCTGCTTCCCCTTCATGCTTTCCCACACATCACTCAACATCACCCCTGCCTGCTTCTCCATGATGATATACTCTGCTCCAACAGGGTTTTCTGACGCTCTAGAATTCCACGCATAGACTCTCGGAACTGGGAGATTAAGGACATTTCTCAACTATTGAAGTTAGTGCCAATTTCGCCTATAACGAAGGGAAAGGAGAAAGAAAAGGGAGGTTGTACGAAGTCCATGGTCGCCACCTCACTAGCCGTTGTGAAGTGCGGTCTGCCCGCATTGGGATTTGGTAGTTTGGCAATCGCCTCGCGCCCATCACTCATGGTAAGCAGAAACACCTTGTTATACTGGCCCTCCGAAATCTTCACAACTTGAACACAGGATTTTGATCCAGTCGCAGAAGCAGCAAGTTCCAAAAGGTTTGACATGTCAAACTTGACATAGCGGCATGCAAGTTGCTGTGGCTCACCCCAGAGCCATCGACCTGAGGTAAATCGATTGAGAGCCTCCAGATCATGTTTTGAGTCTGTAGACACAAACGGTTAGATGCTTCTAGATATATCATGGAATCTTGTTCTATTCTCATACCTTGGAGGCCTCGCTCTGTTTGATGCATTCTGCGAGATTCGGAACTACCCCCCATAGGCGGAACACGGAAAGAGCGAGGAAGGAATTGCGTCTCAAGTAGATTGCTCAACGCAGCTCTGCAGATGGCCCTCATGATATATAACCAAGCGATTCTAAAGGGTGTGCTGGCTATTACTTCAGCTGCGGATGGTATCTGGAGCAGATGACTAGGTGACTAGATGCCTGGCGCCATGTGTTGGACAGTGGAATTCGGGTTTTAGGACAATCGCCATTTTGCCTAGGCTCACTGCTTTCAGGGCGCCTTTAGAAAATCTGTTCACTACCCCGGCCCGGGGAACCCTGAGAGATAGAGAGAAAAGGAATCAGTTCTTCACATTCAATTTACATACTCTGTAGTTTTCAACACTATGGGTCTGTTGGCTAAGCGCCGTCCAAAAATAACTAAGCTAGACTAGTTATGTAGGCTAGTTTGGTCTTGGTGGATACCCACAACAGTCGTTTAGTGATTGCACCGTCAACTTTGCAACCAGGCTGGTTGCTATAATCAATCAATGCTACACCCCATGATGAGGAGGTCTCAGTATCAGGGTTGAGATCTCTCAATAATCAATAGTTCTGAGACTGGGGCTGCGCCATGGCCGCAAGAGCAATGAGAACATGTTTGAGGCATTGAAGGGGAAAGGCTTGCTCAATTATTTCATGGAGGCAGCTCAAGATATAAGGAAGCATTTCTCCAGTGACAGATTTGAATCCTCATCAGCTTTAAGTCATTCAGCTAACTATCTTGACCAAATTACAGAACATTGCAAAGATATTTGCATGCTTAAGAAAAAGGAGAAGCTCTGTCAGATAATGCACTCTTTTTCTCTATGGTTTCTTGCTACTCTAATTCCTGATTCTGCAGAGAAATAATCACTGCTATGAACGCGCTCAGAGACAAGCTTCGGGCAATGATTAATTCCGCCATGGCCACCATGTCCGGGCCAAAATGCCTTCTCAACTTCAATCCCAGCAGCTCAGGCCGTCGTTTGTGGCCATCTGACACGCCGAAAAACAACGCAGACTGGGAAATCTGGCTTGATGCTGGAGAAGCCTGGAAGGAAAATTCTGACCTGGTAGCTGTAAAGCTGCAGATTAACAGGGAAGTCAAGATTAAGGGTCTCAAGGACCTGCTCAAGGTGAATGGTACACATTACACCTACGCGACGGTGTGGGTTAATGTCAAAGAACTCTTAACGGAGGCGGCGGCGGATAGGCTTGTTGATGATCTGATCAAGGACCTGGAGGATTAGAACTAAGCTTGCTTGACCTTTTTCATATTATTTGTATTTCTCTTCTAAGAACAAGCCGCTCCCTTGAGAGATGTCTGACTTAGGGTTGAATGGGATTTCAAAACATGCACACTCTTTTCCTGTTCTGAAAACATCATAAGTGAAGCCCAACAATATAAATTTCGGTGGTTCAAGGCAGAGAGATGTCTCTCAGAAGCAAAGGGCAGATTACAATGATATGAGAGATGCAGGCGGTGACTTCTCAAGTGGTGAAATTAGTGACTTCTATAGCAAGTAGCTCATAAGGTATCTTGTTTCAGTTGTACTTGGATGGGACAGGGAGTGAGGAACAGATAGAGGACCTCTTGCGCGAAAAACGTCCCGTGAGACTGTTGATGTCATGGGAACTGCCGGTAGAGAATCCGGCATTCGCTTTGTGTTTCAGTGTAGGTTTGAAAGCAATGGATAAAAATGAATTGATTCACCTGATCTCTCAATCTATGTGATGCAGAAAATATCACTTTGTGTTAAATGATGTCAGCTGGACGTTACGCTTCTTCAATCATAAGAGAAAGTGACTTTTTTATCTAGTCAGTCTGTTCATGAGCTGTAGTTCCTAATGCGGAATGAGCCACAGAATAGAATATGTCACAGGGCTTGATGATCTCTTATCATCAGCACAGAAGTCAGATTAATTACATGTTGAGCGCTAACTCTTCATAAAGTAAAAGATCACAGAACTGTTGTCATATGAAGCCTTATTATAAGAATGCTCACTTGTTACTTTTTCAAACCTCTTCATATATTATAATATTTACCATGACTTGAATCAAATCTTAATCTAAAATTTATCTAAGAATAAAGATATGATAATCTCTCTTAATATATTTCTTATTTCAATGCTGATCAGATCTCTTGCAGAAGCTAAACTATCATATTACATCTTAAATATTGAAACTTTGACACTGATCAGTTAAATGTGAAACCTCTTATAAATAGTGATCTCATCACATATCTATATCTTATTCAGGTTTCTGCTGAAGAAGCACTTAGTAAAACTCTTAGCAAGATGATCAGGTCCTCCCGAGGTCAGTTTACAAACGAAATGGGGGTTGCGAAACTTCCCTTTTTCCCCCCCACTTTTTTTCCCGCTTTCTGATTGTGCGGCATGTATCTCTTTACTAGAAGTATATGGAATGGGAGACTCACGACTCGAGGACGTGATGCGCTGAGCTAGAACTTAAACGGAGGCCTAAGCTGCGATATCAACTACCAATGAAAGAAGTAAACAGTGATTCTACGCCTCTAATAGATCTAATATAAATACAATTGTAGAATATGAAAAATTATGAAAAAATTTAAATAACAAGCAACACACAAGTTACGCCCAATTCCTGAAATGCCAAACAAAGTAAAATACGAAAAAGATCAAAGATGGCCAACAACTCTCCGCAGAATCTCTTCCGATCTATTTCTAAGAAACCCCACTCAGCGCTTCGTAAACGCCACCTCAGCAGGTAATCTAAACGTAGCACAGAACATCTTTTTCGTCGGCGACACAAGTCTCACGCTCCGAATCTCCAACTCCCGCCCCTCATCCTCCGGCGTAATCGTAAACCCAAGCCGTTTCGAAATGCGCCCGCAAATATCCTTGCGCTCAACAGCATCGTCCTCACTATTCGTCGAGAAGCAGTAGACATGGATGAGCGGCAGTTGGCGATCCGTGTACGGTTGGAAGAGTTCCTGCATGCCGACGTAGACGCCGCGGAATGCGTCCAGGAACTCAATCGCAGTGGCAGGCAGGTTCATGACGTAGTGGTCGAAGGTGCGCGGGCAGGTCAAATATTCCATGTGGAACAGTTTGGGTCTACGCTGGCGGATCGGAGTAGTTTCGCGCTCCTCTTTGGGGATCTTGATGCGGTGAGCGACGGTTCGGGGACCTTGTTGGTATAGGTTGTCGCTGGCGAAGCGGATGAAGTCGCGGCCGTTCATGTTGTGGGGCTTCACGTATTCGCGCACTTTGTTCTTCGCGACGCCGCGTTCCAGGCATTCGTAGCCGTATGGGTTTAGATCGTTGGCCCAGACGAAGACCTGTTTCTTTCCTGCGGGGATGGAAAAGGGGCCCACGCCGGCCATGACGTCGCAGACGGCCTCGCCCTTTTTGAATTTGCTGACCATGCGCTCATGTTCGGTGGCCAGACGTGTGTTCCAGTATACTTTTGAGTAATCGAAGGAGTATTCGCAGTCTTGTTCGTGGACGGTGACGTTCATGTCGTCCGGACCAGCAAGGATCTCGTACGAGAAGGTGCGGAATTCGCTGTGGGATCCAACGTCATCAGTTTTGTTAATTACCGTCCGGGCCTGAGGATGTTTGTCTATCAAAATTTCTCCCAGTAGGAATCTATATGGTAGATATTGTTCGCGGAGATTGAAGTGCGCTGTAGGTACAAGTTAGAGCTAAGAAAAAGGAACAGATTTGAAAACGGCCGTTTTGTATGAGGCACGTACCCACGTGTCCGACTTGAGTAAAGCCAACTGGCAATTCCTCCAACTCTTCGTTCGGAAGTATAGAATCGACAACATCCTCTATGCATCAAGAAAGGTCAGCAACGTCATCATTTCTCTTTCCTCTCTTCATCAACCGCCGTCCAGGGCAAACGTACTGTATGTAAAATAGTCATAATCAAGCACCAGGTTGAACGGACGCAATTCCACTGATTTGGCCTCAACTAGCCGTTGAATAGTAGGAGACCACGTCTTCACATCTATTTATTAAGGAGAGCGAACGGTTAGCACGTCATGCATATCTAACAAGTTGTCAAGCCACGCCGAACCCCTCACGCGACAGGGGGGCTAGTTAGGAACGATAATAGAATGAATATGTATCTATAAAGAGATCCCACATACCATCAGCCTTGATATCCTCCCTAAGCAACAAACATTTCCTCCCGTCCTGTTTCCCATTTTTTCTCCCATACCAATGATCCGCAACATTCTCCAACGGGCCCTCCCGCGCTGCGCGCACCGGTATAATGCGATTCGCCAGCAACAAATCCTGGCTTTGGAGCAGTTCGTTCTTTATGGAGCCAATGGATTGCTTGTCAAAAATGGTAGCGGCGGAGAGGGGGACAGTTTTCTTGAAAAACGAGCGGTCCAGCGTCCGCATCATGCGGTTGACTGGGGCGCGGAACATGTCTGATTCGGAAGCGGTGGGGGTCGCGCTGGGGGTTGTGCTGTTATGGGTGGGAAAAACAGCGGATACGGAGGGGGACTGTAACGTGGCAGTATCTTCCATCTATTCTCTTTCTTACGCTATGTTGGGGTATAGGGGTGACAATGAGGCCGTGGAGGGTAGACGAAGATCGTGCGCCTGCGCGGATAGGCTTGACACGATAACGGTGTCTGTGAATTGTACTGGATTGCGGTTTGCTAGACCATCATATGGATATATATAAGTGCCGGTTAAATCACTTATGTATCTATATTTGTATGAAACAAGCACAATTTCGAGCGACTGTCAATAGCGTCCGTATGTTCTACCTTTCAAGCTGTCAACGGGAGGCAGTTTTCGACGCGACCAAAAATTTTGAGAGCTTAGAGATCACGTGCCTTCTCTTATCAACCTTTCATCAGCCAATGACCACAAATGCTCCGTATCCATGGATCCATATATCAACAGCTGGAAGCTCATGAAATTAAAGCCACGATGTGAAAATGAATAATAGAAATCACGGTAGTCTCAGTAGAATTGATCTAGCGTATTCTACACCTTATATGTATATACGTAATTTAGAAGTTATATATTTCCAAAATCTTAGAGACCGCCAATTGTAACAAACGGTGGGCGGGGTATCACCAAAGACCATCCAACCCACCTCAAGTAAAACAAGCACACAAAATATATATACGTAAGACCGAATTCCAACAGTATAGGGCATCAGGAGGGCCCAAAGAAAACGAGAAAACATAGAAAAATACAATAAAAAATAATCACACACGTGCACTTTTAAATCCTATCCCTCTTCCCTCTCCTCCACCCCTTCCAGCACGTCAAATCTCGTCGAATCCCTACTCAGCCTCCCAAGCCTGAACCCCTCCCTCTCCGCCTCCAACAACGCAATCCTCCCCCTTAGCGCCTGTATCTGCGCATCCCTATCGCGCATGACAGCGTGTCCCGTATCCATTCCCTTGATAATAGCCTGCGTGCGAAGGTGTTCTGAGTTCAGTAATCCGACAAGCTCCCTTTTCGCGGTAGGAGGCATGTGAATGTTGTACTTGGAGAGGAGGGCAAGGGTATTGAAAACAATTGTACCGGTCTTATGGGGGGTGGTGGTGGTGGTGGTG
>QGQJ01000529.1:0-33398 GCA_003206725.1 Blastomyces emzantsi | reverse complement strand
CCGGACAAGTTGGTGGCGGCGGAACGGCGGGTTGGCATGTGTTGTATCACAGTAACTTGTGTATGACGAGCATGATGGCTGGCGTCTTCCCCCCTCTTATCGGCCGCGGATTTCGCCGCAGATATAGCAGGTGGAGAGTTGGCGGGAAGTCAGAAACTAGGTCTGTTCTCCCGTTGTATCTCTTTTTACTCCCGTTTTGGCGATACCATTGAGGTTTTGATATTTTTTTTTTTCCTGAGTGGGAGGTTCCAGGGGGAGGGGCCCATCAGGGGAAGATAGAAGATAGCTTGGTGCTAGCGAATAGCGAGGCCCGTCGAGAGGAGAAACAAGTAGCATTCAGTGAGGCCGAACGAAGCTCACATTGGTGGTTGTCACAAACAGGTGTCACCGTATCACAGTGGGCCTTACACGACATGAATCCAGGTTTGCTGGCAGCCTGGCATTTGGAGCTCGACCTGGGGGTGAGTGAACCAACCCAACGCCGAGATCGGGTTATTTGCAGCCCTGTTGATTTTCTTCCAGGTTATGGGGGCTTGGTTTGATTTAGCCCAGGCTTAATTTTGCTGTTCAACGCTAAGGTAGACGCCAGCCTCTTGGCCATGAGGATCATTCACTACTATGTATCTCCTGTGGGTAAGTAGTTTTCGTTTTCTGGCCTTGTTCTGGTTCCGTTTTATATTCGCGGATTTGGGATGGGTTGAATCCGTACTCTATATGTACTATATATACCCTGTGGATTATCCGAGGTTCAAGAGCATCCTCAAGGCAGTCTGATGTGATCCGGGTAGTTTGTGGTAGTCCTATACCAAAAGGAAAAAGAAAAAATATATATATGCAGAAATCCACAATTTTAGGCGGCAGATGTCGTTGTTGAGGGTTTTCCCAAACTTTCCCAGTTATGCTCATGCAGAATGTAATACGAAGCAACACATGCTTTCGGTGGTGCAAATTTTTTAAATGTATCCTTGCTGCACTGCACCTCTTTCCCTAAAACGTTGTCGGACTCGATACTCCGTAGATTATTGTAGGATGGGGGACGAACTCCACCACATCTTAGAGCAAATGGTGTAACCCAAGCAGCTCGGGGCGCATATTTTCTTCTTATGATGGTCGTGCGATGCTGACGGACATTCCAAGCATAAGTTTGTTCCTACAGATCTGATAGCATCCCTCCTCATGTAGTGTGTTTCTTTTGTATCAGAAATTAAGAAAATTTGTGTCCTTTTTTTCTTCCACCTTTAATTTAGTCCCCTTTTTGTAAGATGGAAGTGTAGCAAGTAGTTCCACTCTAATTCACTTACCTTAATGAAAACTCCCACGGGTGTGTAGTTTGTGTAAACTGTCCGAGGCTGCAAGAATGCAAGCCACCTAACCTACCTACCTGCATGAGCATTGAGTAGTTCAACCCCTCGGTTCCAGAGAATCATATCGCACAATGTAAGCGATTAAAAAAATTGATCTTTGTTCGAACGAGACATATTGCATATGTACATAATCTGTAGATAGATAGCCCATGCAGTCTCTGTACTTTTTCCGTACAAGGGGGGGGGGGTTTGCAGGCTGCCCAATCACCACGGATGGAATATTTTTCAAGCTTCTGCCGGGCACATGTCGGATGCAAAGGCCCTGGTAGTTAACTAACTTAACTGGCCAGGATTGCTCAGGGCGCAGCTCAACACCCTGTCGGCCCTGGGCTCACGCAGTTACACACATCAAACTCCACAAACTCCCGCACCCTCCGTTGTCGGGGACAGTTCTCTTTTTCTCTCCTCCTCGGTCAAGTTAAACTCTGGTTAGTGTTGTGGCCCACGCTGCAGGCCAAGGCTTTGGGCGGATCCTGAATCTTGACGTTTCTGGGTCAAAGCTCTGCGCCGCCGCAATTAACTTAATAGTAAGTTTAACTTACCCCATGTCGCGCCAATTGCCAGGCTTTTGATTGGTGGCTGAGCTCCTTATCTCAGTTATCTGTGATCAGATAGCGCAAAAGGCAAAAGCTTCGACAAATATTGTTCTTTCACCAGAACTCAAGTTCCAAATCGTGGCTTGTTTTGGTCTATGGCCCACGGCGAAAAATTCGTCACGATAGGGAGGCGCGGAGGAAAAGGGGTGATTCTGTCATCATTGTATGTAAAAATTTTCGTTGCAAAATTATTTCCTCCGCGTGTACTCCGTACTCCGTAAATATTTAGGAATCCCAGGAGGGGTGGGCGACTTCGATAGTATGTTTGCCGTCGCCATTGGGGAAATTTAAGACAAGAACGCCGCAAATATGCCGGTTTGTAATGATTGCCCTTGGAGAAACATAAGTTAGCTGTCGGAGCTAATCTCAAGCTTTTGTCTCAATTGATATTTGGTTGTTTGGCGTTTGATCCGTCATCTAGTTATTGGGCCAGTTGGTGAGCCGTAGTTAATTAAAGCAGTAGTAATACTTTTTGCCACAGGAAATGTTTATCGGAATGCATCCCCACCACGAGCATTTCCTCCCTGTCTATTTCTGGGCGGCTTTCATCCCTCCTTGAGTCGGTGGGCTGGTTTATCTTCCTCTTCCTCATCGCCTTTTTCTCTCTGATCTGTCTCTATCCAAAATTTCCACACCAAAGGCCCTAGAGGTAGTAGAGATACATACAATTGGCGTCCTGAAAACCCACCACGAGTTGAATCAGCCTTTTATCCGGTCCCAACCCGATAGATATAACCTTCGTCCTCTACCATTTGGGATGCACCCAAGTGAAACCAAAGGCAACCTCAGCAATAACAGGCCAGTCAGTCACGCAGGGAATCTCAAATCCCATAAACATAAGCCAAATAAATACTTGTGCATCCAAATCACTTAGTAAATCCACGTAGCCCTGCCTATTCTCAATATCTGTCGGTCACCGACGGAAGCATGGGTTTCTTGGAACAACTTTATGATCAAAACATTGAAGAGGAACCGCCGCTTGAGTATTCGGAGTACAAGGCAGAGAAAGGATATGGCTGGGCAGAGGCCTTACCGAAACGGCAAGGTCTTTATGACCCGGAACTGGAGAAAGACGCCTGTGGTGTAGGCTTCGCAGCGTGAGTTGGAATCCCCTTCACTGGTAGTAGGATAATGCAGCGACTAACAGTCCCCTAAAAAGCCATATCAAGGGAAAGGCGAGTCATAAAATAGTCAGCGATGGTAAGAAAATGCCCCAATGCCGTCCTATTCTTGTAGTGTGGAAGTGACTCTAACCTCTACTCTCCCCGCATAGCCCGGAATTTGCTGTGCAATATGACCCATCGCGGTGCGGTTGGGTCTGATGCGAGGGATGGCGATGGAGCTGGAGTGATGACCAGCATCCCGCACAAGTTCTTTGTGAAGCATTTCGCGCGGGATGCCGGCGTCGAGCTTCCGCCGCTCGGCCAGTATGCCACGGGAAACCTGTTCTTTAAACCTGACTCTGAGGCACTGAAAGAATCTATAGTTACTTTTGAAGAGCTGGCTAGAGAACTCCAGTTGCGCGTGTTGGGCTGGCGTGATGTCCCCCGCGATTCCACCTTGCTGGGCCCTGCGGCGCTTTCTCGCGAGCCTATTATCATGCAACCGTTTGTTGTGCTTCAATCTGCCTATGGCGACGACGGGACGACGCCAGAGACTACAGACCCCGAGCAGTTCGATGAACGCACTTTTGAACGCCAGCTGTATTGCCTCCGAAAACGCGCGACTCATGTGCTAGGCCTCGCCAACTGGTTCTATGTTTGTTCCCTCAGCAACCGCAACATCGTCTACAAAGGCCAGTTGGCTCCCGTCCAGGTCTACGAGTACTATCATGATCTGGTCTCCGTTGATTATGAAGGCCATTTCGCGTTGGTCCACTCCCGGTTTTCCACAAACACATTCCCGTCCTGGGATCGCGCTCAGCCTCTGCGCTGGGCAGCACACAATGGTGAAATTAACACTTTGCGTGGCAACAAGAACTGGATGAGAGCAAGAGAAGGGGTTCTACGATCAGAGATTTTTGGCGATGAACTTGACTATCTCTACCCGATTGTTGAGGATGGTGGTTCAGACTCCGCCGCTTTTGACAATGTGCTCGAACTACTCACCATGAACGGAGTTTTGTCCTTGCCAGAAGCTGTGATGCTGATGGTCCCAGAGGCGTGGCAGGACAATTCTGCTATGGACCCCGCAAAAGCTGCTTTCTACGAATGGGCTGCTTGCCAGATGGAGCCTTGGGATGGTCCAGCGCTTTTCACCTTCTCTGATGGACGTTACTGTGGCGCTAATTTGGATCGCAATGGTCTCAGACCTTGCCGTTACTACATTACGGATGACGACCGCATCATCTGCGCATCTGAAGTTGGAGCCATTCCATTTGATCCGGAACGCATAGTTGAAAAGGGGCGTCTACAGCCGGGGAAAATGTTGCTGGTTGACACTGTGGCCGGAAGGATCATTGATGACACCGAGTTAAAAAGCACTGTTGCTAGCCGCCATGACTTTAGATCCTGGATCGAAAGAGAGTTACTTCGCCTCCCTGAAATTCAGAAAAGGTTGATACAGAAAAATGTTGACCTAACATACGATTTGGACGATTCTACGGTCCAGGGTGATGTGAGGCTCCATGCTTTTGGTTATTCATATGAGCAAGTCAGTCTCATTTTGGGTCCAATGGCAGCGGATTCGAAGGAGGCGCTTGGATCCATGGGTAACGATGCACCTCTTGCATGCCTTGCTCAACAGCCACGGCTTCTATATGAATATTTCCGTCAGCTATTTGCGCAGGTCACCAATCCTCCAATCGACCCAATCCGAGAGGCAATTGTCATGTCTCTTGAGTGTTACGTAGGTCCACAAGGGAATCTTCTGGAGATGGATTCTTCGCAATGCCATCGTCTCCTGCTCACTTCACCTATTTTATCATTGGATGAGTTCAGTGCGATCAGAAATATTGCCTCAATCCATGCCGACTGGCCTGTCAAAACGATCGACATCACATTTGAGAAGGCCAAAGGAGTTCAAGGTTATTTGGACGCTCTAGATGATATTTGCAACGCCGCAACTGAAGGTATTCGAAACGGCGATAAAGTGCTTATCCTTTCCGACAGAGCCACTTCCGCCGACCGTGTTCCTGTCTCTGCTCTTCTTGCCACTGGGCTTGTACACCATCATCTCGTTCGAAACAAGTGGCGGTCGCTCGCTGCTTTGGTTGTCGAAACAGCAGAAGCTCGAGAGGTACATCACATGTGCGTCCTGCTTGGGTATGGTGCTGATGGTATCTGCCCTTACCTCGCTATGGAATGCATCCTGAAGATGAACCGTGAAAAATTGATCCGCAAGGAACTTTCTGGCGAGAAGGTTATCGAAAACTACAGGTCGTCAGTTGATGGAGGTATCCTCAAAGTAATGAGTAAAATGGGCATCTCAACTCTCCAAAGCTACAAGGGCGCCCAGATCTTTGAAGCCCTCGGAATCGATGATAGCGTTATTGACCGTTGTTTTGCTGGCACTGCTAGTAGAATAAGAGGTATGACATTTGAGCAGATTGCGCAAGATGCATTTGCCTTCCATGAGAAAGGTTTCCCATCGCGAATTATTCGTGAAATTCCTGGGCTGCCTGAATCCGGCGAATATCACTGGCGTGATGGTGGTGAGCACCATGTCAACGATCCCATCAGCATTGCCAATATCCAGGATGCCGTGCGCACGAAGAACGACAGATCTTACGAAGCGTATGCACGCTCAGAACATGAGCAAATCAAGAACTGTACCTTGCGTGGATTGCTCGATTTTGACTTTGAACAACGCACGCCAGTGCCAATTGATCAAGTCGAGCCGTGGACTGAGATAGTTCGCCGTTTTGTGACTGGCGCCATGTCTTATGGGTCCATTTCCATGGAATCTCACTCTACTCTTGCGATTGCGATGAATAGACTTGGGGGCAAGTCGAATACGGGAGAAGGTGGTGAGGATGCGCAGCGTAGCAAGGTGATGGAGAATGGCGATACAATGAGATCCGCCATCAAGCAGATTGCTTCTGGCCGATTTGGTGTTACGTCCAGCTACCTTGCTGACGCCGATGAACTTCAAATTAAAATGGCCCAGGGTGCCAAACCTGGTGAAGGGGGAGAGCTTCCTGGCCATAAAGTTTCCGCTGAGATCGGCAAGACCCGCCACTCCACCCCTGGCGTAGGCCTGATTTCACCACCACCGCATCACGATATCTACTCAATCGAAGATTTGAAACAACTCATATACGATCTGAAGTGTTCGAATCCTCGATCGCGCATTTCTGTCAAGCTCGTCTCTGAGGTTGGCGTTGGTATTGTTGCTTCTGGTGTGGCCAAGGCCAAGGCAGATCATATCTTGATCTCCGGTCATGACGGAGGCACCGGAGCTTCTCGATGGACCGGAATAAAATATGCTGGGCTTCCCTGGGAGCTCGGTCTTGCAGAGACTCACCAGACATTGGTTCTTAACGATCTTCGCGGCCGTGTTATTGTTCAGACTGATGGTCAGTTACGCACTGGTAGGGACGTGGCTATGGCGTGTTTGCTTGGAGCAGAGGAGTGGGGTTTTGCGACGGCGCCTCTCATTGCTATGGGTTGTGTGATGATGCGCAAGTGCCATTTAAAGTAAGCATTTAACGCCTTCCCTTGTCCTGACCCCATGCTGTTGTTCTCCGAGGATTAGCAGAGTTTTTTTTCCCGCCGAGGATGTTCGAAGAGGTTTTGTGATATCCATTTACGAAGTTGTCATGGCTAACTTTTGTTATCTTCGTGCAGTACGTGTCCAGTTGGGATTGCAACCCAGGATCCCCTTCTCCGACAAAAATTCAAAGGGGCTCCTGAACACGTTATCAACTTCTTCTACTATATCGCGAACGAAATGCGAGCGATCATGGCCAAACTGGGAATCCGCACCATTAACGAGATGGTAGGCCGTGCTGACCTGTTGAGGATGCGGGATGATCTCCCTTCATCCAAAATGGAAAATATCGACCTTTCTCTTATTCTCACTCCCGCCCACTCTCTGCGCCCTGGAGTGGCGACTTACAATGTTCGAAAACAAGACCATCGCCTCCATGTCCGTCTGGACAATAAGCTCATTGCCGAATCCGAACTGGCGCTGGAAAAAGGCTTGCCATGTCGTATTGAATGTGACGTGGTTAACACTGACCGCACAATGGGCGCTACTCTTTCATACCAGATTAGTCGTCGCTATGGAGCGGCTGGCCTTCCACAAGACACTATTCACGCAAATATCAAAGGATCCGCCGGTCAGTCCTTCGGCGCGTTCCTTGCGCCTGGTGTAACCTTAGAGCTTGAGGGTGACGCCAATGACTATGTTGGTAAAGGCTTGTCAGGAGGCCGTTTGATCGTCTATCCTCCTCGCAGTGCCGTCTTTAAATCTGAGGAGAACATCATTGTTGGAAATGTCTGCCTGTATGGGGCCACACTCGGTCACTGTTACTTCCGCGGTGTAGCTGCTGAACGATTTGCTGTACGTAATTCCGGTGCCACAGCGGTCGTAGAAGGAGTCGGTGATCATGGCTGTGAATACATGACTGGAGGCCGTGTTCTGATTCTCGGACCGACTGGCCGAAATTTCGCAGCTGGAATGTCTGGTGGTATCGCCTATGTCCTCGACGTGAACCGGGACTTTCACTCGAAAATTAACATGGAAATGGTTGAAGTTTCTGGGGTAGAAGATCCAGCAGAGATGGCTTTCTTACGCGGGCTCATCGAAGACCATCATCACTATACCGGCTCAGAACTTGCAGCCCGTATCCTTCTTGACTTTACTCGGGCCCTAAACCATTTCGTCAAAGTTCTGCCCACCGATTATAAGAGGGTATTAGAGGAGGAAGCTAAAAGGGCTGCCGCTGCAAAAAAGCCAGAGCTCACTCTTCCATCCTTTTCCGGAAACCCCACAAGAGAAGCCGCTACAAAGCCCCGCGGTAATCGCGAGGAAACCAAGAAAAGTGAGCTTCTGGATATTGAGGACAGCGTTGGGGACTCAAAAACGGAGAAAAAGCGCACTGCCTTGATCCTCGACAAAACCAAAGGTTTTATGAAGTATAACCGCCATAGCGAGAAATACCGTAATCCAAGGACTAGAACTCGTGACTGGGCAGAATTGAGCACACGTCTGACGGACGATGAATTGAAGTACCAGTCGGCCCGTTGCATGGACTGTGGTGTTCCTTTCTGTCAATCCGATACTGGATGCCCCATTTCCAACATTATTCCCAAGTGGAATGAACTTGTCTTTCAGAATCAGTGGCAGGACGCGCTTAATCGGTTGCTCATGACAAATAACTTTCCAGAATTCACAGGTCGCGTTTGCCCAGCTCCTTGCGAAGGCGCTTGCGTTCTTGGAATTATTGAAGAACCCGTTAGTATCAAGAGTATCGAATGTGCAATAATTGACCGTGGTTTTGAAATGGGCTGGATGGTTCCTACTCCTCCAGCAATTCGCACCGGCAAATCTGTCGCCATTATTGGCTCCGGTCCGGCTGGCCTTGCTGCTGCGGATCAGCTCAACCGTGCTGGCCACAGCGTGACTGTATATGAGCGTGCCGATCGTATTGGAGGCCTACTCATGTATGGCATTCCAAACATGAAGCTTGATAAGAAGATCGTTCAGAGACGGGTTGATTTCATGGAGGCTGAAGGTGTTAAGTTTGTTACCAACACTGCCGTCGGACCAGAGGGAGATATCTCTCTGGAGCAATTACGGAAAGAAAACCATGCTGTCATAATCGCCACCGGTGCGACGGTTGCAAGAGACTTGAAGATCCCCGGCCGTGAACTCGACGGTATTCACTTCGCCATGCAGTTCCTCCATCACAACACCAAATCCCTGCTGGATTCTGGATTGTCTGACGGTGAATACATCTCCGCCAAAGACAAGCACGTTATTGTCATTGGTGGCGGCGATACTGGTAACGATTGCATCGGCACGTCAGTCCGCCATGGGGCCAAATCTGTGACCAACTTCGAATTACTCCCGCAACCACCTCCAGAACGGGCCCGTGATAACCCATGGCCTCAATGGCCTCGCATCTACCGTGTCGACTATGGGCACACCGAGGTGAAGACTCATATGGGCAAGGACCCTCGTGAATATTGTGTAATGTCGAAAGAATTCGTCGGTGAGAACGGCGTTGTTAAAGGTATCAACATCAATCGTGTCGAATGGGCCAAGAGTGCGTCTGGCGGCTGGGACATGAAGACAGTTGAGGGTAGTGAGCAGTTTTTCCCCGCCGACCTTGTTCTGCTCTCTATGGGTTTCTTGGGACCTGAGGACAGGCTGCTCGGGGAAGAAATCGAAAAGGACGCCCGAAAGAACATCAAGACACCCCCCGGCCAGTATTCAACCAATGTACCAGGCGTTTTCGCTGCTGGTGATTGTAGGCGTGGACAATCTCTGATTGTTTGGTAAGTGTTTTTATGCTGTTCATATCTCATAATCTGAAGATTTTTGCTGATACATAATTATTTTCAGGGGTATAAATGAAGGGCGCCAGGCTGCTCGCGAAGCCGACGCTTACTTGATGGGTACAAGCTCTCAACTTCCTGTTACTGGAGGAATTGCCCGCCGTCCTGCGATTGACTCTGTGCCTATAGTGCAAGCGCAGGCTATTGCCGCATAAAGCTTGAATGATATTTTAAGCGCCTGCCCAAGGCAACTTTCCGCATGCATCTACGCTCTTATATTTAAAACACTGGACAGTATCGATGCCACCGTGAGCTCGACATATCATAAGGCTGTCTCTCCAGGTTTACTGATTGGCCATTGGACGATTTCGTGACGAGCTCGGGACGGTAGCGGGGAAAATTGGACCCAAAGAAGTACGATGCAGATACCTATGGCGACCTCTCATGGACTCCAGAAGACAGAATTGTTATTTACCATTATTATATACTCTCAACGAGAGAAGTGATGGGCTTTTTAGATGCATTGAGCGGTTTTGATGTTTGTTCGTCGTCTTTAATTCTGCTTCCGTTATTTGGGGAAAAGAGGGCAAATATATACCCAGCGCATTTCTGTTTCTTTTTGGCATTAGTTGCATTTGGTTACTGCATTGTGGGGGATTTCTTTCCTCTTCCATCCCGGACTTTGTGGGTCTCCTTGCATTTGCTCGTCATGGCTGTTCGGGTTCGCGTGTCGGTCAGTAACATTTCGTTAAATTTATCAGCCCGTTGCTTTTGAACGGGTTCCAACCTTGTCGGCTCACGCTCTGTGTCTTCCATGTGTGCCTGTACATATATACATTTACACAGCGTGTTTCTTTTTCTTTGCCTAAATCTTCTTCTACCAATCCCGGTCTCGAGTTGTGAAAGAAGATTGGAGAAGAGAAGGACAACTGCGCACCTCGGTTGAAAACACTGTTGCGAAACCAGGAATATTAATCAATACCCACCGTGGTCGCTCGGCACCAAAACCTCATCTCTTAAGCTAAAGGTTTCTTACAGTCGTGTGTACATATGGTATATAATAGACTGACCCTTGTGACGAAACTAAAAAATGGGATCTAAGATAAGAATCAGAGTGAATATTGTTACAAGGTATCTATATATATCTAGCCAAACATTTTGAAATGACAGCCATCCCCTAGAACATACCAATAATTAGGAAGAGACTCATCAAGCACCCTTTTCTCCTTTTTCCCTTTGCGCCGCAGCTTTCATCATCTCTTCCAAAGCCCTCAAATCCCCCTGAAATGCACCTCGTACTGGCTCCGTCCGGACATCCCACACATCTTCACTACTAGGCCCTGTCTTATACTTGACAGCCTTCTTACGGTATCGGTCAGATATCATTTTCGCCTTCTCCTCCTCTGAATAGGATCGGGTGCGCATGCAAAACCAGAAATCAGACCAATGCTCGCTACATGAGCGCAGCTCGCCGTATCGGTATACGTTGACCCATTGGCCTCCGAACGACTGGCAGAAGAAGGCGTAGTCAAAGGCCGATCGGCAGGACATGGTTGTTGGATATAGGGTTTCGGGAGAGATATTTGCAGGGGTTTCGGTTGAATCATTATTAGGGGTAGAAGCAGGTGGGTAGGTGGGTTCGCTGGCGGATGGTGGCGTTGTTGTTGACGATGATGACGATGATGATAATTGTGATGAGTGTGTGGACGTAGAAGCGTTGCTCTCATTCTGGAAGCTATTTAGAAGGGATTGTAACTCTGCTTCAGCGAGTTCATCGCGACTGATTGGCTTGAGGTGTGTGGGGAGTGTTGGCTCAGGGCTTTTCATGTGGTTGGGCGTAGATTGCGAAGGTGTAGTGGGGGGAGGTTCGGTTTGCGACACCGCTTCCCCCTGATTAGGAGCGGAGCTCCACCACCAACCCATTGCTTGTACCGGATGCGGCTGTTGAACAGATTGTCGGTACGTCGAGGAATGCTAGCAACGGAGGATAGCGCAGAAAATTGTAAGGGTCGGGCGATCAATTCCTAGTTCACGCGAGCGCTAGCGGAATTGAATATATGTGCAGTGTGTGTAGCTCTATGGTTGGGTTTTATCGTAATTTCCTCTGCCAACTATCGCAGCTGGTCTGGATGAAATAGTTCTATTGGCATTTCCCGACAGAACTGGCCGTTGATATCGGATTCGCGGCGCAAAAATATCGAAACCGATAAAGGGAATGGGTCATGTGATGTATTGGATGACTAAGCTATCTCGTTGATCAACCTACGTCATAGCGCCTTGTTTATCTTGTCTCGGCCAAGCTGGGCGTTCCAGTTGTATCGTGGACAAAGCCATCGAACATCACCATGATGAGCCGTCAGTATTCGATAAGCATTTGTTTCCCTGCAGTATGATAGGTATCCTGGGGAAGGCGTGTCTGAGGACACCCCGTCGCCCTCCAACCGGTATCGCTTGGAATCTATCCCACACTGCTCTCTGCACCTACAAGCAGCTGAGTACCCATTTAAACCATGCTACTATACAGTCACGAGGAGACGAATCAGGGCATATACAAGCAGGCTCAGATGAAGCCATAGCCTATGTTGACAGTATGTATACTTCTGTTGTGGGTATGAACGGCAATTTTCGAGACTGATCCAGCCACATCTCAGACTTATTTCCGCTCAGGCTGAAGTGGTTGCGCGAGATTCCATTTACCACTCCAGCAACTGGTGCCGTTTCTGCAGAGCTTAAAAAGAGGATAGACAGACCGGATTTTGCAGCTGCAGAGCCACTGTCCGTAGTACAACAGGCGTTACCACCCGAGCTACGAGGTGAAATAACCGAAATTATACCTCGCTATGATGAGGGCGGTGCCTTCGTTAAATTTGCCCTTGTCCCTGGGGTTGATGCTACAGAGTTGGAGCATCAACTAAAAAATCACCTGGCAAAGAACCCCATCAGACCATGGTTTAACCCTTTTTATACTACCCATGCCTCATTGGTGCGAGGCCGACCGTGGATAGAGGATCTTTATCGTATCCCTAGCAGAATGCTCAAAGTTGAATTCCTTCCAACATTTCCTGAAGCATCCGCTGCAGAATTAACCCAGGAAACACTATATTCATTGGCCAGACGGTATGGGAAGTTGACGGACATTGTGGCGCAACCGTCAGATTCCAAAGTTGTACCACGTTATGCGCTCATTGAATTCGATAGACTTCGAAGTGCAGTAGCAGCTAAAAATTGCTTGCATGGGTTCAAAGTTTCAGAGGCGGAAGGGGGAGGAAAGTCAGAGACTCTGCTTAAGATCACCTATGAACAAAAATCGAAAAGGGGATGGATACGAGATTGGCTATTCAATCACCCGAGAATCGTAATTCCTGTTCTGGCCGCACTTCTGGCGACGATTACCGTTATCATCTTCGATCCGATCCGCACGTTCTCTATTAAAATTCGAATCAAGCCTCCTCTTCATTTAGAAGATAACACTCTCTGGCAATGGGTGCAACGGCAAGCTAGCAAAGCCAACGAAATTATTTTGTTCGGACGCCATGATTCGGAAACTGGAGGGTTGAAAGCGGTATGGGAGGATCGGAAAAATGATATTCAACTCATCAAAAGTTGGCTCCTCGAAGTTACCAGTACTTTAATCATAATCCAAGGACCACCTGGTTCGGGGAAAAAGGAGCTCGTTTTGGATGAAGTTTTGGCGGATCGCGACCACAAATTAGTTATAGATTGCAAACCCATCCAAGACGCCAATGGCGACATCGCTACAATTAATGCTGCCGCTGCTGAAGTTGGTTATCGACCTGTGTTCTCCTGGATGAATAGCGTCAGTAGCGTGATAGATGTAGCGATACAGGGAACTACGGGCGCAAAGGCTGGTTTTTCAGAAACACTAGACGGCCAGCTCGGAAAGATTTTACAGAATACCGCGAGTGCCCTGAAACAAGTGGCCCTCGAGGAGAGAAGAAAGGACGACAAGCATGCCAATCTAAGCGATGAAGAGTATTTGGAAGCCCATCCCGAAAGCCGCCCAGTTGTTGTTATCGATAATTTCTTGCATAAAAACCACGAGAATCCGATGATTTATGAAAAGCTGGCTGAATGGGCTGCAGCGGTGACTACCTCCAATGTTGCTCGCGTGATATTTCTGACCACAGATGTTTCAGCTTCAAAACCATTAAGCAGGGCTCTTCCGAACACTGTCTTTCACCAGATATCATTGCAAGACTGCTCGCCGGAAGTGGCAAAACGCTTCGTCCTTGAGCATATCCGAGCTGCAGGTGAAGGGAAACAGCAAAACGGCACCACCGAGAAATTGGAGCACATGGAAGGACTTGATGCTTCTGTCCAAGCACTGGGAGGCCGTCTGACCGATCTTGAGTTCCTAGCTCGAATGATAAAAACTGGATCAACGCCAAAAGGTCGGTAACTTCTTTTAATATTATTATTTTATTGCTCCCACTTGCTAATCCATGAAAATAGATGCGGTACAACGAATAATCACCCAGTCATCTGCCGAAATCTTAAAAATGTTTATCCTCGATCTCCCTATCACCGAGAAGCCTCACTGGTCGCCTGAACAAGCCTGGTATCTTATTTCGAAATTTGGAAAGAGCGATTCAGAAACCCTACGATATAATGAAATACTACTTCATCCCTTATTTAAGAGCGATGGCGAGGTCGCAATCCAAGCCCTGCAGCAAGCTGAGCTCATATCCGTTGCCAATGTTAACGGTTCTCCGTCAACAATCAAACCAGGAAAACCAGTGTACCGTGCCGCGTTCGAGCAGCTTACCAACAATAAAGCCTTGAGCAGTCGATTCGGCATGGCGATATTGGGGCGGTTGATTGCAATGGAGAACCAAAATATCCAGAACTTAGAAAAGGAGTTACAGGTGCTCGGATCCTTCCCAAAACAGCCGGGTGAAATTGCACCGCGGGTCCGTTGGCTACTGGGGAAGCTGAGCAGTTCGCAGGTTAATGTGGAGAAATATGAGAGGGAGGCTTCTTTGTTGAAGAAGATCCTTGAGGTGGAGTAACATTCTGCTTCAGTAGTAATTTTTGTCGCTGCTTGCAGGGGCAATATGGCCAGTAGTTACTATTTAGTGTCCCGGGCCTACGAATGCTGGAATTGTTACTTTAGATAAGGAGGCGTTTCCGTTCTTGGTGTATTGGCACAGTTATATTCCCCATTCCCAAAGTTGATTCTTATCTGTATGGTGAATAATTTACGAAATATAACAAAATTACTAGTATCAGTCCGTTCGAAACCCCGCAAAATGTATAAGGACAAGATTCGTTCTCTCATAAGGGAACTACAGTGCAAATGGCGTATATAAAGCCAGGGAGGGAATGTACAAGATTATTGATATAGGTCCTCAGATAACATCCTTCAATTCCGTCTTTGGTTCAATATACCTGCTTAATGTTCCCCTTTTAAGACTCTTTTGCTCATACGCATAGGCCATCCCAATCAACGCTTCTTCGCTCCAAAAATCGCCCAGGAAGCTTAGTCCCATCGGTATCCCAGGGCCCCAGAGCACAAAATTCCTGGGAGTAGTCATCACTTCCGTGCCTGCTGGCCAGGCACCCATTGGCACAGTCACAATTGGCGAACCGATAATGCCAGGTCCGATCGAGGAGAGGCTACTTGGTAGGATGATAGCATCAAGCTTGTTTCTGCGCAGAGCACCGAGTACGCCGCCTTCACCAGCCAGCTGTCGGGCTTTTTGATATTTTGGCCAGAATTCGGGGGAAGTGTTGTTGAATCCGAGCGCGAGAGCGGCGTCCCAGGAACGTGTGTCGCGGTCTGGGTAGGCTTCGAGGGGAAATGCCTGGGTGAAGTCGCGCAGGTCGGAGAGAGTATTGATATTGTTTGGATTGGTTTTCAGTTTGGAGAAAAAGCTAGCAAGGTCACTTACGAAGTCTGCGGAGATAACTTCAAACGGTAAAGGGCTAGTATTGGATTCTTCAAGCGCGGAGTAGTTGGAATCCTTAACGATGATGGCCCCCGAATCAGTCATCATATTGACAGCAGCGTTAAAGTTTTCAAGAATTTCAGGAGCAAACTGCTCGAGTACGTTTGTTGGGAGTCCGATCCGCTTCCCTTTGAGCGCGGAACGTTGGCAGGCTGCCACGTAATCAGGGACATGATCGAAGGGGAAAGCGGATGTGTAGTTGTCGTTTGAATCTGGGCCAGCAATTACTTGGAGGAGCTTGGCAGCGTCTTTAACGGTTCTAGCCATGGGCCCGATGGTGTCCATATGCTGGCTGATGGGAACCACAAGATAGCGGGATGTGAGCCCAACAGTTGGCTTGATACCGGCAATGTTGTTTTGTTGACTGGGGCTAATGATGCTGCCGCTTGTCTGGGGACATAAATTAACATCGGGGCTGAAGGCACAGTGTGTATAGTAAGGTGGGACAAAACAAACAAAAAAATCGGGATACCTACCTCTGTTCCAAGAGTAGCAAAGCTTAAACCTAAATCCGATGCCACGCCGCTCCCGCTCGAGCTGCCACTGGGATCTTGGTTCGGGGCATAGGCGCCAGTCACTTGGCCGCCATAAGCGCTCCAGCCATCGCTAGAATTGGATGAGCGGAAATTGGCCCATTCACTTAAACCTGCCATTCCCAAGATGATTACACCAGCTTCCCTCAGCTTTGCGACCACCGTAGAGTCTTCGGGAAGTTCTGCTCCCAAAAGTGCATAAGAACCAGCTAGCAACAGAGTAGTCAGCTACCAGTGCCATAAAAGAAATCCGGCCGGCGGGCGCAAAGCAATTCGAGAGAGTTACACGTGGTATTCATCTTGTCTGCAACGCCGATATTGCCCTTAATGAGAACGGGTAGCCCATGTAGTGGTCTAAACATATAGGGTCAATATCGTGCTCAGGCGTTTGACGGAATGATTGGAGATCACAAACCCGCGAAGCTTCCCGTGCTTTCGTTCCGCATCCAGACGCCGCGCAATGTCAATCGCATCAGGGTCCAACTCGGCCACAACCTGCAGAGTCGAGTTCACATCCGCGATCCTCCCGATATAGGCCTAACGTCCAAAGTTCCGCTGTCAGCGGTATTCATAGCTCTTTAGGTAAATTGAATGGAACGTATGTATGGTCCACAAACATTAACTAAATCAACGCTGGAAAAGCATCCTTTTGACAATCCAGCCTGGAGTTGATCTGAGGTTGCATCAATTAAGGATGGAAAGCGACAGCAGCGGGCTAAAGTTTTATGATTTAGTAGCCAAACAATTGATACGTAAATTGGAGATAGGATAAAATAAAAACCAAAGGCTACCAGGGACCTTGTCAACAGCTGGCGAAGCAGTCACAGAAGAAGAGAGCGAAAGCAGCTGTAGAACCCCGAGCGCAAAAGTTGGAAGAAGCATTGCGATCTCAGCCTAATGACCCGTGGTGAAAAGTTTTGAGGCAATTATGGACAGAATGAAAATGAAAATGAAAATAAAAAAAAAAAAGAATGAAAAAAAAAGTATGAACGGGATTCAAATAAGGGATGAAATTGAGGATATATAGAGACGGCTAAAACAGAGCGAAATCCGTCGGATGCGGGGATGTTCTCGGCTGGTGGTGTATCACGTCGCTGCAGTTGCACCGCATTGATACATTATTCATCATAGTCGGAGGCTTGCGAGAAATTCGCGCACGACCTACGCCCGGAAATATTTCAGGCATTAAAAAAAACTCTCCGTATGATGTGATGGCGTGGCTCAGCTCATAATAATGCAGCGACGAGAATCTAATACAAATTTAGCAGTCCTACGGCGTAGAATCCGTCCGAACGATGGAAAACAGCCCAGCTTCGTGCGGCTGGGCCGGATCCACAGACAGGTTGCCGGCGCCTGCTGGGCAGCTCGTCGAGCTTCTCGATATCATCGGGGATTCAGGGGTGGCCGGCGTGGGGGAACTTCCAGGCTATGCGGACCCCTGCACTACAAACCCCCCGATTCGATGAATCTTAAGTCGAGGATCCAAGCGAGCTAGCTAAGAACAGGAATCTCTTTTAATATCATGATACCCAACAAGGGTATTTTCTCCACGATGAGAAACTGCTCCAACGCTACCAATGTTACCTGCCTAGTTCAGGTGGGCAATTGACCTTGGGGGAAGTTCAGTAACAGTCTGCCGGCCAAAATTTACGCGACGCATTTCATCCTAACACTCCATTGCATGCACAATGATTGCAGAGTAGCAATGAAGAAGAAGATGGCTTGTTTCTGGAATCTCGAGGCATTCTGTGTTGAAAGAGCAGTCTGCCCGCTTTGCCCAAGTATTTTATCTCGTCTTTACCAGAGTAAGAACACTGCGAGATTCGAGATCGGCCTGGATCTTGAGCGGCTTGGCGGTGGAGTTAGTCAGCACCCGGCCTACTTAAGCTTAACTACCCAAAATCTTTATTTTGACGCCGACCAAACATTTTGTTGCCATCAGATCACATCAGAACTACTACCGGCCACAGCGAAGATTAATTGCTTTATCTATCTTGGTTTTTTTTATTTTTAAAACGCTTGCCTAAGTGATTTGCAAAATGTACACATAAATGTTACCTGGTGATCTTGACGTCTTTTCATCCGCGGCTCATATGGGTTTGCCCTCCGCTGTGATATCTGAAACATCGTCTACGGTGTAGGCCCTTACTTGTACCTGGTGTTTTTCTCTGCCTTTGTTTGGCTATATGCGTCCACGGGTCGAAAAAGCTGATCTCAAATACATATATGCATACGACTCTCTTGTCATATGAGCGCTATGGAGAATACAATTATATCAACCCTTTCTCTGGCTCGAGAAAGCGCTGTGGAGTTTGTGTTTGAATCGCACTTCAAAATAATCATAGCCTGTGCGATATTCGTATGCATTATAACACGGGCATACAGCGGCTTCCGTTCCCATTTCAGAGGCAACAATGCTGATGAAACATGGAGACCCAAAACCCTTCCATACTGGGTCCCATATTTTGGGCATGCCTTCTCCTTGGGGTTCCGCCGTCGGAACCTACTTGAACATGCTAGGTCAGTCTTTGTATAAACTCCTCTACATTTGTACATTTCGTATGGCGTTATTGCCCCCAATGTTTGCATCAGCTAATATTTTTTTTATAGAGACACCACCCCGGAGTCTGTTTTTAGCCTCTACATCTGCGGCCGGAGACATAACATAATCACATCTCCATCACTGGCCAAGGCTCTTTTGGCAGATAAAAAATCGTCGATCGTGTCCAATGCCTTCGCCGCTTATGTTATGGAGCGCATTTTTGGAGCGCCAAAAAGTACGAGAAATCTCAACCGGGCCGAGTTCGACGCCCAGTGCAGATCAATGGAATTTCAAATGCAAGAACCGTTTGTATCTGACTGTTCATCTGCCACCATCCAAAAGATCGAACAAAACATGCCAAACATGTTGTCCTTTTGCTCAAGTGTTGTCGATCAATATCTCTGGGAGCGGATGAGCACTATTTCCTTCGTTGGCGATGGCGACAATCAAGTTTGCGAAGTAAACCTCTATAACTTAGTCCGGAACTTTGTTGCAGTAACTGTCATGACAGCAATCATGGGTGAAGATTTCATGGGAGCACTTGCAAATACCCCGGATGATATTAGGAAATTCAACAATAATTTCAATGCTATTGCCCTGGGGATTCAGCGATGGGTTCCCTTTCCGGGGCTTCCCACCTCATATCGGTCGCGACGTAGGCTTTTGCAGGGCATGACGGTTTTCCATTCCGCGTTCGAAACTGTGGAAAATGGCCACGACCCCGGATTCGATTGGCGTCAAATTGATGAAGTTTCCGAATTTATGCAAGACCACTGTCGAAAATGGAAAGACGCTGGACTTTCCGCTGAGTCAATGGCCGCAGAAAGTTTAGCACTTTTATGGGTTATGGACACGAAACTGAACACAATCATATTTTGGAATCTCCTTCACATCCTAGCTGATGGCCCAACTCACTCTCGGATCATGAAGGAAATTGCACCTTACTCTCGAGCAGGGCGGCCGGACTCCGGCGAGGCGGGGTTCAAACTACAAGAACCACCACGAGTATCGCTGCATATCGATCGCCTTATTGATTCTTGCCCGTTGCTCAAAGCAACTTACTATGAGACCCTTCGCCTGTATTCTTGTCCAATCACCTACCGGAAGGTCACCAAGGAGTTCAAACTAACTGAATCCGCCCGTGATGCGAAAATCGCCAGCCGAAAACAGCAGACGTACCAGTTTAAAGAAGGGGAATTCATCGCAATACCGCATACTCTTCACAATACCGATTCACACTACTTCAGGGACCCAGAAGAATTCGAGCCAGAAAGATTTTTGGATGAGAAAGCGGTCGATATCAGCGAGTCGTCCGGGGGGGCTGCAGCATCTGAAAAACGAGAGTCGTTCACTGCCCAACCAGAACTTGTACTTAAAATACCGGAAACATGGACTCTCCATAGTGGCGGCGAGAATACTGTGAGTCAAGATGGAAAATTCGCTGAAAGGATAACATTGGGGTTTGTTGCTGGTTTCTTGGCAATGTGGGATATTCAGCCGGCTAAGGGCTTAGGGTGGAAGATACCGAAACGGAGAACCGGTGGGCTTGTTTATGAGCCACGGACTGATATTAGGGTGAGGATAAAGTCGAAAGTGTAATTTAGAAGGATAAACGGAGTTTTACTAAATCTTGCTCGTCATGCTTATTCTTGTCCTTTTACTTATACACAACATAATCCGCTTTTTATTCGATGCTATTTGATTGACCTCCATAGTAGCTAGACTAGCTTGATTGCTTTCCCGCATGTGGGAAACTGGATTTACTTCCTAGCTCGCCGTTGCTCAACCAAGCTGCGATTGGGAACTGCCCTTTGAATTATGAGCGTTGCCCAAACGCTTTGCGCCACATTAGTAAAGACGTATCTCATAATTCAATCTTGGGAATGGTCTGTTTTCTCTGAGAGTTTATGTAGATAGAGCTTCCACTGCAGGCGCTTTTCCGCTGGGAATATTCAGTGAATTTAAGGCCAGGACGAGTTCGATATGCTGAAAGAAGGCATGAGTTCCAAGTTAAATGTAATACATTCGTATACAGGGTAAATGTAAATGGTTTAAAATTCTGGAGCTTGTTAATTAGGAACTATCTGGGTTGAGAGATCGTATCTGGATGTAGGGTTAGGGTTAAATTTACCAAGAGAGGAAAAAGCTTATTAAGCAGACTTGATCTAAGTTACCCGAATAATAATTGGCCGTCGCGTTTCGGAAAACGCGACGCGTCTCACCGCAATCGGAATGAATTCCAATCCCCACGTCGCCGACGACACCGACGACGTCAAGACTGAGCACGACGTTTTAAACACACATTTTTGTGGCCTTTTCCACTAAGATATCTGCGCCAATATTTTTTATATAGATTGGGCTGTCGCATGTTACGCTTTCCCAATGGCCTCAGAAACCGTTCGGCTGAGAGGACGTCCAGCCCGTAAGTGATCCGCGTCTCAAATAACTGTTGCAAGCTTCATTAAAATTGCTTCGTTCAGAATAGATTTTCTGTCGGTTGCCATTTTTCAATCTCAGTGTTAATAGCTGCTTCTCCATGCAGATACCCCGGGAATCACCATTCTAAGTTACACCCCAAATGGCCGACAAGTGATCACAGCCGGGTCCAACTCCGCTATTCGAATATTCACAATTGGAGAAAAAGATGAACCAAAGACTGTGGATGATGGAGTGGACGGGCGTTTGGGGATTGTTGCAACTGTACGATTTGCCAGTTTTTGTTTAATCGTGAGGATATTTGGCATCGACAGCTAACCCTGTATTTACTCTGAAATAGAACGACTCATTTATTATGGGCGCTGAAGATGGCACGGTATGGAAATATGAATTAGAAACAGGGCAAATGGATAAATTACTGGTCCGCTGCGCATTACCCGTGCGGGACCTGTCACTGTCAAAGGATGGAGATTGGGTGGCTGTTGCCAGCGAGTATGTATTCTTTCTTACCCTTTATGGCTTCAAAAGTCCCTAGGTTGACGATGACAAACTTTGTTTTAAGTGAACTCGTGGTCAAGATTGTTAATATTCACGATATGACCATTGTGAAGTACCTACGGGACCAGTCCAAGGGCGTTAAGCATGTGAGCTTCGACCCTAGTGGACGTTTCATTGCAGTATCCGGTTCCGATGGGATAATTTATATATATTCCGTCGACGGCCAGCAGCCGGAGCTTGTGAAGAAAGTTGATGGCATAATCGGTAGACTGGAAACAGACCATGAAGCTACATCGCGGGCTGTGTGGCATCCAGATGCACGAGCATTTGCTGCGGTTGAGCCGACAAGAGATATTGCCATAGTGTCGACTAGAGATTGGACGAAGCAAAACGTTTTCCCTGCTGGCCATAATGCGGATATTACTGCACTTTCCTGGTCTCCGAACGGCGCTCTATTGGCAAGTGCGGGCGCAGATCGTCAAATTCTGCTTTGGGAGACGAAGAGCCAAAACATTTTGCGGCGATATGACATACCGAATGTGATAAATCTTGCTTGGCACCCTGTCGACAATACCCTCTCTTTCACTACATCCGATGGAGAACTATTCATTTATGAAGATTTTGTCCCTTCAGAATACAGATCACTGCTCGATAAACCACTGGAAAGCGCGCCCTTGCTCTCTGGAGCCCCTGAAGAGCATAGAAATATCCCCAGCAGGCCGTTGACGAATGGCGTACGGACTGGCCTGGAAAGCCGGCCGAGACGTGGCACTCCAGATTCCCTGGATGATATTTTAAGCCACATGGACGAAGATGACGGCTTCATTGAGGACGACGATGGAGCTGGCTATGTAGAAATCAATAAATTCGGCAAACGATCTCATAATTTCCGGGATGACTTGGACGGGCATGATCATAAACGACAGATGGACATGTTCTTGCAGTCGAAACGACATGCCTCATTTCAGCCCGGCAGTACCCCTTGGAGAGGCGACAGAAAATATCTCTGTAAGTCAACCGGGATATGATTCCACCTATACTTCTGCTGAACTACTATATAGGCCTTAACCTAATTGGATTTGTCTGGACTGTTAACCAAGAAACGCACCATACCGTTACTGTTGAGTTTTACGATCGGGAACGGTTTCGAGACTTTCATTTTACAGACCCCTTTTTGTACGATAAAGCCTGCTTGAGTACGTTATTTATCCCGACTTGCAGCAGTAAATATACCTGTGCTAAGCTCTTGCAGATGAGAAGGGTACTTTATTTTCTTGCCAACCGTCGGATGACCATCCAGCTACAATATTTTATCGCCCTCATGAAATGTGGACAGTACGGGCTGATTGGCGAACTCAACTTCCTAAAGGAGAAAGCATCACTGGTCAGTAGGAGTCATCGCCGGTGATTGGGTTTAGCTGCTAACCACCCATTAAACAGCCATTGCACTAAGCAATTCTTATATTGTTGTCACCACCTCTGCCGATTATGTCCGAGTTTATACGCTTTTCGGTACTCCGTTCCGAATTTATAGGCAGAAGAGCAAGAGCGTCACTTGTGCGGCATGGAGAGACTATGTCCTTACCGTAGGAAACGGGCCCCTTGGCAGTGATGGAATGACTACATTAACCTACACTATCGAAAATGTCAAGCGGGACGAAATTTACCAGAACGAAGATCACTTAGCTCTACCTGATTCAACCGAGCTGCGAAGTGTTCTCTTTTCAGATACTGGTGTATGCTTTATACCCCTTTTTTATTATTTTATTATTTTAAGTTGCTCTGATTGAATTTATGAGGCTGACATTCATTTAGGACCCTTACATATACGATTCTTCAGGGGTGCTGTTGGTATTAGAACACTGGCGAGAACGCGGACAGGCGCGCTGGGTACCGGTTCTTGACACCAAGCTCATGGACCGCCTTAGCGGCGGACGAAAAGAGGAGACGTACTGGCCGGTCGCCGTGGCGCAAGATGCGTTCCACTGTATAATCCTCAAAGGCGGAGATAAATACCCTTACTTCCCCCGACCGTTACTTAGCGAGTTCGAGTTCAAGGTTCCAATATCCTCAAAGCCGAAGAACCCGTCTGCTATGGATGGTGAGGATGAAAATATGGACGATGCTGCAGGTCGTGAGTCTGTTAATAAGCTCGAAGAGGCGTTTATACGTTCTAGCCTTTTCCTCAGTCTTCTAGATGACCGTGTCACAGCCTCAGAAGCTATGGGCGGTAACGGAGAGGTGGAATTGCGGAGGAAGGAGATCGATATTGACAAGATTGTGTTGCAGTTGCTAGCAGTTGAATGCCGGGAGGGCGAAGAGAGGGGGATGAAAGCTCTTGAGCTCGTTTCCATGATGCGGGACCGTAGCGGGAAGATGTTGGATGCTGCGCGCAAGGTTGCCCAGCGGTATGAACGGACTGTTTTGGATGAAAAGATTAGGGAATTGGCGGAACGGCGGCTTATGGGCGCGGAAGATGATGATAATGATGATGACGAACTTGCTTGAATAACGAGAAATAAGCTATCTGGCTCCTACTATAATGCTATGTATTTCTGATGGGTAATTACATCTTGCGTGTGCAAAATATTGAATATTTTTACTGTCTACTATTTCTACGGAAATATATACGGCATTTATTCAGGTTAACTCCCGGATCGTGCCAATAACCCGGGATATTACCTTGTCTCCACAGAATCCTTATCGGTGGCCGAAAGCAGAAGAATGCTATAGTTACTACGGAGTACTAAACATTGGATTCCGTGTATGAGCACGTGAAGTGGAAGGTTGGAATAAGAAAAACTCTCTAACCCAAAACAACCTAGCTCAACTGCGACGTCATTGTGCCAAGCCTGCACTAAACCCAATTAATATTCGCATTCCAGACCTCAAATATTATATCTCCGCAACCCTTGCCGGAGAGCTGCACTTACATATCAACCACAGAACCAGAAATTCATGCACATTCAAAGTACGGGATAAGGTGGTTCCGGATATCATGCACACTTTGACCGCCCAAAGTCTTCTCATTGCCCTTTTGCGATGAGCTTTATGTCTCCTTAATCTCAGGAATAACAAACCATGGCCAAGCTCCACTTACCCCGTCATCTCCGCCAAATTAGCATCCTCCCAGCCCAGTCCCGTCCCCCGCATGGGACACAGGCCGCACCGCTACATCCCCCAACGATACAGCTCTGCGCCCCTCACCGTGCCGATGTGCGTGTTCCTCGTCGATATCTAGCTCAGATCCGCCATGATGATTCTACAGACCTAGGCTTTTTGCGGCCTACGCTGGTTTACTTCTCTGCCAACAATCCTCAGCGATGGAGTATAAGGCCGGACAATGACAACGGTAACGGGGACCATAAGCCGGTAGATGAACGGATATTGAAGCTCGGGAAAAGTATAATACCTATTTTATATCCATGGATACCCCTCGCGTATTTTTGCTTCTGGAAAATGTCTTTGGATAGTTGGCTAACAGTGATCACACTTCCTCCCTACAGCTCTTCGCATCCTCTCCTCCCATCTTCCAGGCATCCTTGTCAACCCGCTACCACAAGAGATTCTCTCACCAAACATATCTCTTCATCTGTTCCCTTCGACACACCCTCACCTCCCCACAGTGAAAGGCAGAGTGCCTTACCGTGCAGCTCTGTGGACTGCCCCAGTAGCCTGGGGAAGTGTCCCCATAGTCGGCAACGTCCGGTTAGAAATTATGAGCGAACGAATGGTGAATGCGCCATCCATCGTGGAATACGATGAAGAGCATAGATACGGTGATGAGAAGCTAGTAGTGCGCTGGAGAACTGAAGGCGGGGAGACAGATTCGCCTGGCTATTTCAGGAAATCTAGCCCTAAAGGAATTTCACCAGCCGTCAATGGAGGAACTGCGACGAATGGCTCTACCACTACCAATGGAGACATGGGAAGTAGTCGCACAACGCAATCAGCGCTGTCGTCCTCATCGAATGGAACAAATCGTGGCCTCAGCAAGCTGTTAGGCGGGGACGCGCCGATATTTAAACTAGGCAAAGAAGAACAGTTCAGCGGGTTGTTCATCTTCTTGTTTGATGGCCAGGGTCGCATTGCCAGTCATACGATTGAACATGCGGACGAGAGTAGTGGGTGGGATAGGACCGCGAGGGTTGTCACACTAACAGACTGGCTGCTTGGAAAGGCCAAATGGGGAGGATCCCGAGGTGGTGCTGGCGCTACGCCTGCACTCGCTGTCGGCATGGAGCTTTCGCAAGAGGACAAAATGATGTTCAAAGGCGAACCTTGAAAGTTAATTCAAGATGATATACGCAGGACGCACGCACACACGCATTTTGCCATACCCAAGGGTCTGCTTACTCGTTTACTCAAGCTACAATATTCAAACTTTCCCATCACTTCTTCAGCGTGCCATACAATATTTTTGGTCCGTTGTTTTTTTCGAAAAGGGTCAGCACCGGCGTCATCGACGGATTTTCCTAATTTTCCATTCAAATCGAGGCATGGCTTTCTTCCTTTTGTTGTGATCTAATTATAGTCTCTACCGCCACTTCCCTATCTTGATTCTGTCACTACCACTTCCTATTCCCCATATCCGGACATGAGGTACGGACGGAATTGAGTGGGGGCAAGATATTTTTTCTCTTGGAATTCATAGTTTGGAGAGCAAACTGCGGAGTTTGGGAATGGAAACATTCCTTGGAAGCATGTCGCATAAACCATGCCCCCGTCCAGGTGGTTATCCCTTATTATGTATACTAATTTTCTTCTGTCTCTGTATCATTCTCCCTTTGATCGATTTCAATTTCAAATTTCTATCTTCGGTCTTGGGCACTCACTACGGGGAGCTGGAGATTAGGCTGAGGGTTGGGAAATTGATTTTTCAAATATATGAACAATTCGCATGTATATATATGTACATATCAATACATATATCCATAAAGGAGACGTATTGATGCAATCTCCACTTTACGAAGGATTAGTTGTGATCCTCCTTCAAACACCTCTATCTACTTCGAAACACGGATTCCACCAACTTTGGATGCGAAAGTATTATCGCACATCTACACGGGCCATCCATGTAGGAGGCGAAGAGGCGTGTACGACACGACCTACAGCATACTTTAAAACTTTGAAGGAATTCAAAAGGGGTCCATATAACAATAAAGCAAACTAGTGCTTCTTGTTCGACTTTCCTGTCCCCAGCCAGCCAGGGAACAACACTGGATAGAATTCGTTCACAGCGAATTAGACGAAATTGTATTCATCTGAAGTGTAAACTGAATTCCACTATCTAAAACAAATCATAGGGCCAAAACCTTAGTAAAAAAAAACAATCCACAAGGGGTCTGTGTCGCTATCCATATTCTCAAAGATTTCCTACTCACCCCCTATAAAACCCGAACCCATGCGCCGCCAACAAAACTGTTCCCCTCCTCACCTCATTTCCCTCCTGAGCTTCTCCATACCCATCTCTAGGGCTACAAACATTCACTCAATTCCCGCGTCACCCTTGAGTGGCACTGGCCCAGCGAGAGGCAGCAGAATTGCATCCTGCCTGGAAGTGACGCACGAGACCCAATCGACAAGGCTACAATTTTGTGTTGTTTTATATTACAACATTGTCGGTGCCAATGAAAAGAGGATTTGTATAATCGACACAAACGGCATTAGGAAGGTGATATGTGCTGTGACCCTTATCGTAGACACTTGCCCAAGCGACGATTATGAAACTGCTTAGGAAGAGATCAAGGGAGGAGTGACAGAGAATTTCATGTAGAGAATTGATAGAATGAAAACAAATAACAGTTTCAGAAGCCAAAAAAAAAAGAAAAAAGACCACTTGCCATGTCTGAGTATCAGCTAAGAAGGCTGTTAAAACTCTGTATAAAGATCTTGTTCGTAGAACAGGAGACTGCTCAAAACCTCAACCCATGCAACCGGGCCTCTCAAATGCCGGGAGCCCCCCAGGAGCAGCATTGAATAGAAAGTACAGACCTGCCAAAAGTGTCAAGCAAAGAATGGGTCATGAGTGAATGACCTTGAAGTTGAGACTGAGCTGTGATGGAGATAACATCATACTTCATAAGAGTTCGAAAACTTCCTGGGATCCTGAGAGGCCTGAAAAAGGTTCCATCTGTGCAGGAGAACCAGTTAAGGGGTAGATTGACAAGAGAAAGAGTCAAAGGTGATTGATAAAAGGAGAAGAAAAAGATATCCCTCTCATCTTGTGAGTAAATTGCAAAATTCGTAGAGAAGGGGTTCCAGAGCACCAAATGAACGGAAGCGCTCACTAAGCCTTGTGCTTCACTGGTGAAAAAGATAAACTGAAGAAGTCATTTTATACCGTATTGAATTTCCTTCCCCCCCTTTTTTTTCTATTACCCATGCTGCCGTACAGCCCAATATTTCATTACCAATTAAATATAAAAATAATTCCATCCTGTAAATGAAATGAGGTGAATGTGCCGCTTTTTTGCCATTATCAATGCAGACAGAATTCCAGCGAACAAAAAGTAGGAGTATGCAACCGAAAATCCCAGAACAAGAGAAGAAAAATGCACGACCGAGAAAACCAAGAAATCAATTGGAGAGGTGACATTAAAAAAATGAAAACTTCCAATCTCATAATTCCCAATCCTGCCTGATATCCGCCAACCCAACAATTCTTAGGCAAGGGAAGAAATGACTACCCTTTGTTTTTTCCTTTTCCTTTGCAGAAAATTATATATGTCAAGGACATTTACACACTGTCATGTCACCTTTTTTGAGGCAACAGGCGCTTTTAATCCTCCAAAAACAAGTGCACAAACGGCCAACATCCCCAAGCCACCAACCATATACGCCACCTCCCTCCCCGCCCACCAAAACAATGTACAAAAGACAATTGGACCTAACGCCCTGCCCGCTTGACCCCAGCTCCTCAACCTACCCAAAAATGCCCCCCGTTCACCCTCGCCAGCCTCCAAACTGCCCAGGCTATTCAAGCCAGTGACCACCGTTGCACTGGTGACTGCCAGCAGGCACCCCGCGCCGTAGAGACCTGATACAGTGGAAACACGAGATAGGAGGAAGAACGAGAGCGTGCACGCAGTGACACCAATGCGTACGGTCAGGAGCGGGGGCAGACGGCGAACCAGCGTGCCTTGGAGGAGGGAGGCGAGGAGGCCCATGATGGAGAGGAGGCGGCCGTTTAGGGCAGACGGGGAAAGAGATGGGTTTGTGGAAGCGTAGAGGGTGGTGGTTAAGAAGGGAAGGGAGAATTCGAGGCCGGAGAACGGGAGGAGGAAGAGGAAGTGGGTTAAATTTAGGAGGATTGGGGGGTTGGTGTATTTTTTTGGTGTCGGCGTGATGTTGACAGGGGCGGTCGATTTCTGCTGCGCTTTTATGTCGTTCTCATTCGATTCACCAACTGTAGTGGTCGTAGCAGCAGGAGCATCTTTCCGAAGCTTCGCAAATCGCGGATGCGTTTCCGGCAGACAGAAGTATATATAAACCGTCTCCACCACAATGAGGAGTAACGAACAGCCCGCCGCAGTCGCGAACGGATTATCCGCCACGGTCGTAATTCCCGCCAACGCCGCCCCCATCGCCGGCCCAAACGTAAACGCAACACTAAAACACGCGCCCACAAGTGCCATTGTCGCGCCCCTCTGTCCCTCATCACTAATATCCGTCGCAATGGCATTCGCAATCTGCACATTCCCCTCGCTCAGACCCCCGACAATCCGACTACCCAGGAACGTCCGGAAATCTGTCGCAGCTACCCAGAGCGCGACGCTGGCAATGTTCCCTGCCATGGAGCAGAGAAGGGCGGTGCGTCGGCCATGATTATCGGATAGGTGGCCGATAAAGGGGGCCGCAATCGCTTGGAGGAAGGAGAAGAGGGAGCCTAGGGCGCCACCGAGGAGGACGACGTCGTAGCGCGAGTCGATGGGGCGGGCGAAGGCGTTTTTGTAGGCGTTTAGGTAGTGTAGGATGCGGTGTAGGAGGGAGGTTGGCGAAGGGTCGCGGTTTAAGTAGAAGGTTAGGAGGGAGGGGAAAAGGGGGAGAATGAAGGTGAAGGAGATCTGGAAGGGGAGTATTGCCAGGTTAGTTCTGGTTTGTGGTTGCGTGACATCAATTATGCTGAAAGATTATGGAAATCTACTTACCAAGTCAAGGAGGAGGGAGATAAATAGGACTTTGAGGATCTGTTTGCGCTGCGATGGGGACACGGTGGTTGCGGCCATCGTTGCGCGTGGGCAATTAAATATGGAAATGACAAGCCGGAGGAGTAAAGGCCAGGAAGTGAAAAATGTCAGCACATCCTACGAAGGAAAATGAAGGAATATATAAATGCATTCATAAAACTCCTAATAAATGGCGCGAAAGAATCCGCGAGAAGAAGGGAAAAAACAGCTTGCAGAGCGTGAAACACAGCAGAAACAGAGAGTTGTCGTAACCCGGATGTTGAAACTCGGCGCTGAGGTTGGGATAACAACGACAACGTTGATGTCGTCACTCGCGCTCAGCCTCAGGACACGTGGTGTTCGACCGCCCAATTTAAGCTTAAAATGTTTAACTTACGCCCGTAGGCATCCAAGTGTCGGCCCAGAAGAATAATCTATTAGAATATGATTACAGTTGTGCAGCCGTAGAAGATGCCGGCTTGTTTTGCAGTTCTGTACTCTGTACGGACGCATAAAGCTCGCGAATATGTGCACACTCACTGAACAGGAGTCCGTGGCCGTACCTTCTTCGCTGGCGAGCTTCAACTACATCTACATCTATATCAACGCCATTGTCGAACGAAAGAAACGACCAAATAATGTTAACTCTCTGAACCAAACTCGCATTGTCTCCCTGGTAGTTCAATCAATATCAACACCCGCTTGCAACCCAAAGCCTTGACGCTGCACTAGCTTAGGTACAAAAAGAAGAAAACATACAACTCCGCAAAACCCCTGATGAAAGGGGGCGGGAGGAAAAGGAAAGACAAAGTCGTAAAAAAGCACCATAAGTATCTCGAATTCCAAATGGAAAAGAGAAAGGTCAAGGAAAAGCTCAAAGTCAAACCCCCCAGCCCTCCACCTTCCCATTTCACAACTTTTTGTTCTAAGGAAAAAGAAAGCAGGGAGATCGGTGAAATATCTATCGCCACGCGACACCTGTCGTCAAATGCGTCTCACAACTACAACACACGCCTTTGCTATCGTGGACGTTTGGAAGGTGAAGATTTTGAGGAAAGAAGTGGGCAGCAGATAAAACTACACGGAAGAATGGGATATTTTGGGAAAGGAAACCAGGAAGATGATAAAAATATGCGGAAAACATGGGAATAAGATAGCCGCTAGCAGGTAAACGCTGGAGAACAATTGGAAATTTCTGCTTTTTTGTAAGACAAAAAGAGAAGCGGGCTTGATAATTTGGGGGAGGTCATTAGATAAAATATAAAGGCAAAACAAAATATCTTGAAATATGAAAGGGGGGGAAATAAACATATTGACTTATGCACGCTTTAAAAAACCAAAATAAAAGCTGATTTTAGAGAGAATAGATCCTAAGCGCCTATTAATTTGGTTGAATTTTTCATTTTTTCACCGCTGATGAAATCCTAGAACCATGCTAGTAGCGTATATAGGTAGGAGGAGAGTAGGTGTGAGGGATTTGAGGGCGAAGGTCTTTCCGTTCTTATATTTTCTTTCCTGTCCGTTCCTTTTCCATCCAATTCTTTTATTTTTATCATTCGTCTTTCAGTTTCGTTTCGTGGGCTTCGTGAGTAAGGTGTTGGCTCAAATGGAGTGTGCTGAGTGGGGGTAGGGGTGAGTGTAGGGGTGTTCTTTCGCCTTTCTTGCGATGAGAAAAAGCGCGAGAGCAACAAGGGAGAAAATGAGCAGACACGACGGTGAGATGGATATCTAGAAAAGTTGAACACAAAAAGCAGGAGGATTTGGGTATTCGATATTTGGCCATATGGTAGAGAAATCGCGGTGTGCAATGTATGTCAAAGGAAAGGGAACATGCGGAGAGAAAGGTTGAGGTACAAAGATGATCAAGTGGTTGGTTCAGAGTGTCCTAGAGAGGCAGGGGAAGAAGACTTTCTCCTACCGCGGCTCCGTGAGGAGCCTTACGCAGTGTGCTCCGTAGGGACTGGGGCGCCTTGAGATGGTGGTGGCGGTCCCTGCGCGTTATTATATCCCCCGCGGCCACGGCCACGGTATTCGCCCCCACGACCGCGCCCACGCCCGCGATATTCACCACGATCGCCACGGAAGCTTCCACGTCCCCGGAACCCCTCACCACGAGGTCCACCACGGCCACGGAAGCCTCTGCCGCGCCCACTGTTTTGCCTGGCATGGTGGCTGACGACTGGTTTGAAACCATCATTTGGCTCTGGAGTAGCTCCGCCTGTAGTGTTTTGCACTGAAATATCTTCAGCCCAGCTACCGGAGGTGGGGAGTGTTGGTGGCGCACCTTGTGTTGCTGCTGTTGTTGATGTCCCTTCTACATCAGCTTTCTCGACTTCGACCCACCCTTCAGCGGTGGTAGAAGCAGACATGTTTGATCCTTGGTTATCCCATTTCAATTGAGCTATTGGGTTTGCGGCTTCGTTGTTAACAGCAGATTGGCTTGGGGCGGAGGAAATTTCTTCCGGATGCGGCGTTCCAGAAGATGAGAATCCGTTTGTGGTAGGGGTTTGTTGAGTAGCCAAAGAAGGGTCATGAAGTTCAGTCATACCAGCGTTGGCGATGGTAGGGTCGGTGACGGCATTTTTTTCAGCAGCAGAAGCTGATTCGGTGGCTTGAGTCTCCTCAGTCCACCCTTCGGTAGCCGGGGGGATGTATTCTAAAGAAGCTTGTTTCACCCTCGAGTCTATTCCCTCACCGTATTAGCATACAGCATAAAATGACCTAGATTTTGCGGGGGATGCTCACATGGTACATCGAGAGGCTCCGCATCAACACTTGGAACAATGTCCTCCGCGCCATTGATCAGTTTAATCATAGCGCTGACTGCCTCCTCAGTTCCCCCATAGACTTGGAACAACGCACCCTCAAATGCCCGACTGTCACTTGAAGTCTCGTCTCCAGAGCGTCGCATGGCTGCTGCAGCGCGCAAAAATTGACTGAGCACCAGCAATCTTTGTTCGAATGTCTTTTCAGCAGACTCCAGCGTCTCGGCAGTCACTTTCTCTTTGAGGGCGTTTAACTCATCCTTGTGTGCTTTTTCTGTCTCAATTTTCTGGCTGGAAAGGCGATCTTCATAGAATTGCCCATATTGTTTGTACTGATTTATTTGTTCCTCGATTTGGAATACGGCTGCTTGGAGAGCAGGCTTCTTCAAGGCCTGGGCCTTTTGGTCTGCATTGATTTTCTTCTCTGCAACCAGTTCATCCAGGGACTTATCTGGGTTTTCCGCAATGATACTATCCACTTTGGAAGTGGCATTCTAAGAGATATGGATATTAGTCACACAAGTAGTAGAAAAGTGAAGCTAGGAAAAAAAAAGAAGAAGAAAAGGTACCAATTTCTTGACAGCATTCCGATGGCTCCTATATCAAGGGGGTTAAGTTAGTTCTATGATTGAAAAAAAAAAGTTTTTCTTTGAAGTGCAATGCGGAAAACGTACTTATGCAGATCCTTCAGAAAGGCGGGTTCATGGGCACCAGCCACTCCATTTGGAGCAGATTCTGTCGTGGGAGTTCCAGGTTTTGGAGAATCTACCACAGCCCCAGAGATGCTGGAAGAGTTCTCGCCCTTGGCACGCTTCTTCTTAGCTGCCTTGGGTTCAGACTGGAGAGGGGGGTTGGTGACGGCAGTAGACATGGCTGGTTGGTATACGGAGTGTCGTGTGACGGGGGAAGGAAAGCTGAAGATGTTTCCCGCAGGCGCAAGTTGTAAACAAAAGAGTCACGGTAGACGCGTAAAGTGGTATTTGGATCAGTAGTAGTAACGAAGGGAGGTAAGAGAAAAGGGGGGAGTTGAGGTTGTAGGAGGCTTGCGCGTTGTGGGAGCGTTGTTGTTGTTGTGGTGGTGG
>QGQJ01000528.1:0-50667 GCA_003206725.1 Blastomyces emzantsi | reverse complement strand
GTACGAGTGGGCGGGCCTGGACGTGCGGGGCGGGCTCGTCCTGCTGCGGGGGGGGGGCCGGGGCGAACGGCGCGGCGGCGGGCGTCTGGGCCGGGGCGAGGACGACCTCGTCACGGGCGACCGGGGCGGGGGCGTCGAACCGGGTCTCGGTCCGCGCCTCGGGGGCCGGCTGCGGGGCGGCCGGCGCCGGGTTCTGCGCGGGGGCCTGGGCGATCGAGTCCGTGCGGATGCTCGGAACCGGCGAGGACGCGCGGGCCCGGGCCTCGGCCCGCAGGCGCTCGGCCACCTCGGCGATGCGCTGCTCGGTCTCGGCGATGGCCGGGTTGTTGGTCGAGTTGGCGGAGATCAGCAGCGGCTCGATGCCGGTGGCGACGACCGACACGCGGATGATGCCGTCGAGGCTCTCGTCGAAGGTGGCGCCCAGGATGATGTTGGCGTCCTGATCGACCTCCTCGCGGATGCGGGTGGCGGCCTCGTCGAGCTCATACAGGGTCAGGTCGGAGCCGCCAGTGATCGAGATCAGCAGGCCGCGGGCGCCCTTCATGGAGACGTCGTCGAGGAGCGGGTTGGCGATGGCCGCCTCGGCGGCGCGGTTGGCGCGCTTCTCGCCGGACGCCTCGCCGGTGCCCATCATGGCCTTGCCCATGCCGCGCATGATCGCCCGGACGTCGGCGAAGTCGAGGTTGATCAGGCCTTCCTTGACCATCAGGTCGGTGATGCAGGCGACGCCGGAATAGAGCACCTGGTCGGCCATCGCGAAGGCGTCGGCGAAGGTGGTCTTCTCGTTGGCGACCCGGAACAGGTTCTGGTTCGGGATCACGATCAGGGTGTCGACCGCGGCCTGCAGCTCCTGGATGCCGGACTCGGCCGTGCGCATGCGGCGCACGCCCTCGAACTGGAACGGCTTGGTCACGACGCCGACCGTGAGGATGCCCATGTCGCGGGCGGTGCGGGCGATGACCGGCGCGGCGCCGGTGCCGGTGCCGCCGCCCATGCCGGCGGTGATGAAGCACATGTGGGCGCCCGAGAGCTGGTCCCGGATCTCGTCGATCACCTCATCGGCGGCGGCGGAGCCGACCTCCGGGTGGGAGCCGGCGCCCAGGCCCTGGGTGACGCCCAGGCCCATCTGGATCACCCGCTCCGCCTTCGAGGAGGTGAGCGCCTGCGCATCGGTGTTGGCGACCACGAACTCGCAGCCGAGCAGGCCCGACTCGATCATGTTGTTGACTGCGTTGCCGCCTGCGCCGCCGACACCGAAGACGGTGATGCGGGGCTTGAGTTCCCGGATGTCCGGCGCCTGGAGGGTAATGGCCATGGTGTCGAGCCTCTCGCTTACTCTGCTTTCCGTGCGGCGCTGCGGCGCCGATATTTTTTCGATCCCCCGCCGAACAGGACGGGGGTGAAACCTAGAAGCTGTCCCGGATCCAGCGCCCGACCCGGCTGATGTACCGGTCCGATCCGGTGGCCGCGAAGGCGCCGTGGCCCCGCGGCTCGAAGTGCTCGGCATGCGCGACCTGCGGGTAGACCAGCAGGCCGACGGCGGCCGAGAAGGCCGGACCCTTGGCCGCCTCGGGCAGGCCGCGGATCCCGAGCGGCCGGCCGATCCGGACCTGGCCCTGGAGGACCCGCCGGGCGACTTCCGGCAGGCCGACGAGCTGGCTGGCGCCGCCTGTGAGCACCACCCGCCGCCCGGCCTGGGCGGCGAAGCCGGCGTCGCGCAGGCGGTCGCGCACCAGCTCGACCACCTCCTCGACCCGCGGCTTGATGATCCGCACCAGCTGCGAGCGCGGGATGTGGGCCGGGGCCTCGCCCTCGTCCTCGCCGACCCCGTGCACGGCGATCATGTCGCGGTCGTCGGAGGGGGTGGAGAGGGCCGAGCCGTAGAGGGTCTTCAGCCGCTCGGCCGCGGCCATGCGGGTGGAGAGGCCCCGAGCGATGTCCATGGTGACGTGGTGGCCGCCGACCGCCACCGCGTCCACGTGGACGAGGTGGCCGCCCGAGAACACCCCGACGCTGGTCGTGCCGCCGCCCATGTCGACGACGCACACGCCCATCTCGGCCTCGTCGTCCACCAGGGCCGAGAGCCCGGCGGCGTAGGGCGTGGCGATCACCGCCTCGACCCCGAGATGGCAATGCTCGACCGCCAGCATGACGTTGCGGGCGGCGGCGAGCTCGCTGGTGACGACGTGCAGGTCGACCCCCAGCGCCTCGCCGATCATGCCCGACGGGTCGATGACCGCGCCCTGCCCGTCCAGCGCGTAGCCGGTGGGCAGCGCGTGCAGCACGGCCCGGCCAGGGCTGACGCCGTGGGCGCTCGCCGTCTCCAGCACCCGCTCGACATCGCTGCCGGTGACGGTGCCCGACCGGACGTTCACCCGGGCCTGGAAATGCTGCGAGGCGAGCCGGCCGCCGGACATGTTGACGATGACCGACTGGACTTCGACCTTCGCCATCCGCTCGGCGGCGTGCACCGCCTGGCGGATCGCGCCCTCGGCGGCGGCGAGGTCGACGATCGCCCCGCCCTTCAGCCCCAGGGAGCGCTGATGGCCGATACCGATAATGCGGGCGAGGTGCGTCCGGCCGCGCAGGGTCGAGAGCGCTTCGGCCGGCTGCAGCTCGGCGATGAGGCAGACGACCTTGCTGGTGCCGATATCGAGCACCGAGAGGGTGGTCGAGCGCCGGGCGGAGAGCGGCTTCAGTCGCGGCGTGAGGCCGTGTTGGCTGTGCATTGACGCTACCGGACGCAGAAGGCGGGACGGGCGGAGATCGACAGGAAGGGCATCAGCTGGCCGCGCCCTTCTTCTTCGCCTTCTGGGCTTCCGCGCGGGCGGCGGCGGCCTCCTCGGTCAGGCGCACCACGAGGCGGTCGGGCATGCGCAGATCCACCGCGATGATGTCTTTCTCGAGCAGGCCGGCCTCGCGCTCGAACCGGACGAGGCGCGCGAGCGCCGCGGCCGGGTCGATCTCGGGCAGCCGCACGTCGACACCGTCGAGCTTGAGCGTCCAGCGCCGGCCCGAGACATAGGTCCCGGCCTTGATCCGCTCGGAGAGCGGGCCGGCGGCGGCGATCAGGGCGAGATATTCCGGCAGCTTGTTGTTGGCGTCGTCGCCGACGACCAGGGGCAGGCTGGCGTAGCGGTCGTCCCGCATGGCGTCGATCACGGTGCCGTCGGCGGCGATCACGTTGATCTCGCCGTTCTTCTGCCAGAGGGCGGCGGGCTCGCGCTCGACCTGGGTGATCGCGATCTCGTTGGGGTAGATCTTCCGGACCGAAGCCTGGGCGATCAGGGGCACGCGCAGAAGCTTCTCGCGCACCCCGACGACATCCAGGAAGGGGACCGAGGAGCGCCAGTCGATGCCGGCCGCGGCCAGCACCTCACGCTCGTACATCCTTGAGATACCCGAGATGGTCACGCGCTCGACGCCGAAGCCGAGGACGCGCGCCGCGATATCGAGGGGCTGGCCCTGCTCGGCCACGAAGGACTCGTAGCGCCCGCTCGCCACGAAGCCGGCGAGCGCCACAGCGGCGAAGGAGAGGGAGACGCCGACGGCGCCGACGCCCCGCGGCAAGCGCTCGGTCAGCTGCTGACCCTTGCGGGACCGGCGCACCGAGAGGGAGCGGGAGGGGACGCGTCCGGTCAGCCGATCCAGCGCTGCGCCGACAAGGCGCGCGGGAAGGCCACGACCGGCAGCGTCACCGCCGCTCAGCGATTCAGAGAAGCGTCCTCCACCATCCATCGGACGAGCTCACCGAAACCAAGGCCCGCATGGGCCGCCATCTCTGGCACAAGGCTCGTCTGGGTCATGCCGGGTTGCGTGTTGACCTCCAGAACCACGAGCAGACCGGTTCCACCCGGTGTGTCGTCGTAGCGAAGGTCGGCACGGCTGACGCCCCGGCAGCCCAGTGCTTGATGCGCCGTTAACGACAACTCTTGGACACGCTGGTAAACATTTGGTTTAAGTTCGGCCGGCAGCACGTGTACCGAGCCGCCCGGGGCGTACTTCGCGTCGTAGTCGTACCAATCCCCCGTGGCGGCCTTCACCTCGATCACCCCGAGGGCCTTGTCGCCCATCACCCCGCAGGTGAGTTCGCGACCGGCTATGTAAGGTTCTGCAAGGACTTGCTCGCCGAAGGTCCAATCCTCGGAGGCGAGGATCTGGGGCGGGTGCGTCCGGCCGTCGCGCACGATGATGACGCCCACCGAGGAGCCTTCGGCGATCGGCTTGACCACGTAGGGCGGCGGCAGCGGGTGGTTTTTTGCGGCCTCGAAGCGGTTAACGATCCGACCCTCCGGGACGTCGACGCCGGCGGCGCGCATCACGGTCTTCGCCCGCTCCTTGTTCATGGCGAGCGCCGAGGCGAGCACGCCCGAATGGGTGTAGGGAATCTTCAGGATCTCCAGGAGCCCCTGGATCGTGCCGTCCTCTCCGTCCGGGCCGTGCAGCGCGTTGAAGGCGACGTCCGGCCGCAAGGCGGTGAGCACCGACGCGATGTCGGGGCCGACATCGACCCGGGTGACCCGGAACCCCTCCCCTTCGAGGGCCGCCGCGCAGGCCGCGCCGGAGCTGAGCGAGACCTCGCGTTCGGCGGAGGTGCCGCCCAGGAGGACGGCGACGTGCTTGGACATGGTGGGCTCCGGGGAAAGCTGGGTCGGGGATCGGATCACGCTTGGCCAACCATGCCACGGATCGCGGCGTAGACCGCTGCCGCCGCGTCGGGATGCAGGGCGCCGAGGCGGCGGAGGATCCGGTTGGGTTCGATGCAGGCGATCTTCAGCGGGCGCACCACGGAGGCGACGCCCAGGCCGGCCGCGTCGAGATCCGCGATCGCAATGTCGCCGGCCAAGCGGGTGTTGCGGGCGCTGGTGATCATCGCGATCCACACATAGCCGGCCTCTGCGACCGCGGTTCCGGACACGACGAGTGCAGGGCGCCGCTTCTCGGCCAGCCGGTCCGAATAGGGGAACGGCACGACCACGATGGTGCCGGCCGGAACATGCGAGGCATCAGAGGTCGGCATAATCTTCGTCGTCGATGGGGCCGCCCCATTCCGTGAACGCCACGAACGGATCCTCCCCTTCCGGCGGAGCCTTGTCGATCTGGATGCCCTCCGGCGTGATCCGGTAGCGCAGACGATCGCCCGGGCCGATTGCGAGACGCTCGCGCACCTCCGCGGGCAGTACCGTCTGGCTCTTGACGGAGATCTTCGAATAGGCGGTGCGGGCGCGTTTTTCGGGCATGGCCGATACGCCTCCGGCTCAACTTACATCTTACCGGCTTACCATCGTCGAATCTACGCCGATCCGCCGGATCTCCCAGCGCAGCGCGATCCCGCTGGTCTCTCGCACCCGGCGCCGGACCTCCTCGCCCAGCCCCTCGATGTCGGCGGCGGTGGCGCCGCCGGTGTTGATCAGGAAGTTGCAGTGCATCGGCGAGACCTGGGCGCCGCCCCGAGTCAGGCCCCGGCAGCCGGCGGCGTCGATCAGCTGCCAGGCCTTGCCGCCGTCCGGGTTCGCGAAGGTCGAGCCGCCGGTGCGCTCACGGATCGGCTGCGCGGCCTCCCGGGCCGCGGTCACCCGCTCCATTTCGGCCTCGATGGCGGCGCGGTCGCCGGGCTTTCCGCGGAACAGGGCCCGGGTGAAGATCACGTCCTCGGGCGCATCGGAATGCCGGTAGGAAAAGCCCATCGCGGCATGGCTGAAGCGGCGCGACGCGCCCGTCCGGTCGACGCCGTGGGCCTCGACCAGCACGTCGGTGGTCTCACCGCCATGGGCGCCGGCGTTCATCCGCAGGGCGCCGCCGATCGAGCCAGGGATGCCGCGGTAGAAGGCGAGTCCGTCGAGCCCGGCCTCGGCCGCCGCTTTCGCGAGGCGCATATCCGGCACGGCGGTGCCGACCTGCAGCGTGTCGCCCTCGACCGCGATGCTGCCGAACGCCTTGCCGCCGAGGCGGATGACCACGCCCGGCACCCCGCCGTCGCGGACGATCAGGTTCGAGCCGAGGCCGATCACCGTGACCGGCACGTCGGGTTCCAGGGCGGCGAGCAGGCGCGCAAGATCCTCCTCGTCGGCCGGGGTGAACAGAACCTCGGCCGGGCCGCCGACCCGGAACCAGGTGAGGTCTGCGAGCGGCTGGTCGGCGAGCAGGCGCCCGCGCAGGTCCGGCACGGCGGCGCGGATACGGTCGTGAAGCGATGCGGTCATGGTGTGATCTCCCCTCTCCCCGCTTGCGGGGAGAGGGATGCGACGACCCTGTCGTCGTCGCATCGAGGCGGCAGCCGAGGGTGAGGGGGCGGCTCCGGCAAAGGCTCGTCCGGAGCCGCCCCCTCACCTTCGCCCTTCGGGCTTGCCGCGCCGACGGCGAGGTCGTCGCGGCCCTCTCCCCGCGTGCGGGGAGAGGGGGGAAGCGCGGCCAGGATCGTGTCCAGAACCGCTACGATATCGTCCGCAATCTCGGGGTTCCAGAAGCGCAGGACGCGGTAGCCCCGCGCGATCAGCCATGCGTCCCGGACGCGATCGCGCGCATTGTCCGCATGCTGACTGCCATCGATCTCAACGATCAGACGTGCCTCGCGACAGCAGAAATCCGCGACGTAGCGTCCGATCGATTCCTGACGCACGAACTTGAAGCCGCCGAGGCGTCGGTCGCGCAGCCGGTTCCAGAGACGGCGCTCCGCCTCTGTTTGGGACTGCCGCAGATGCCGACGGAACCAGGTACGTTCCGTCTCGGCCGCTCGCATCCCGCTCACTTCCCCCGCGCGGCGAGTTCGCCCGGCAGCGCGTAGGCCCATTGGGTGATCGTGCCGGCGCCCAGGCACACGACGTAGTCGCTGGGCTTGGCGAGCTCGGCGATGATCCCGGCCAGCTCCTCCGGCCGGTCGAGGGGACGGGCGTCGCGGTGGCCGCGGGAGCGCAGGCCGGAGACCAGGGCGTCGCGGTCGACCCCTTCGATCGGGGCCTCGCCCGCCGTGTAGACCGGGGCGACGATCACGGTGTCGGCGTCGTTGAAGCAGGTGCAGAAATCGTCGAACAGGGAGGCGAGACGGGTATAGCGGTGCGGCTGGACCACTGCGATGACGTTGCCGTCGGTCGAGGCGCGGGCGGCCTTGAGCACCGCCTTGATCTCCACCGGATGGTGTCCGTAATCGTCGAAGATCGTCGCCCCGTTCCATTCGCCGGTGCGGGTGAAGCGGCGCTTGACGCCACCGAACCCCGCGAGGGCCCGGCGGATCGCGTCGTGCGAGACGCCGAGCTCGTTGGCGACGGCCAGAGCCGCAGTGGCATTCAGCGCGTTGTGCTTGCCGGGCATCGGCAGGACCAGATCTTCCATCTCCATGCGGAAGCCCGGGCGCCGGTCGCGGATCATGACGCGGAACCGGCTCTGGCCGCCCCTCAGGTCCACGTCGAGCAGGCGCACGTCGGCCTGGGGATTCTCGCCGTAGGTGATGATCCGCCGGTCCTCGATATGGCCGACCATGTCCTGCACCACCGGGTGGTCGGTGCACATCACCGCGAAGCCGTAGAACGGGATGTTGTCGATGAAGCGCCGGAACGCGTCCTTCACCGCATCGAACGAGCCGAAATGGTCGAGATGCTCGGGATCGATGTTGGTCACGATCGCGACGTCAGCCGGCAGCTTGAGGAAGGTGCCGTCGGATTCGTCGGCCTCCACCACCATCCAGTCGCCCTCGCCCATCCGGGCGTTGGTGCCGTAGGCGTTGATGATGCCGCCATTGATCACGGTCGGGTCGAGGTTGCCGGCATCGAGCAGCGTGGCAACCAGCGAGGTCGTGGTGGTCTTGCCATGGGTGCCCGCGATGGCGACACAGGACTTGAAGCGCATCAGCTCGGCAAGCATCTCGGCGCGCCGGACCACGGGGAGCCGGCGCTCGCGGGCGGCCTGGAGTTCCGGGTTGTCCCGCCGGATTGCGGTCGAGACCACCACCAGGGCGGCCGCGTCGACGTTCTCGGCCTGATGGCCGACGAAGGTGCGGATCCCCTTCTCGGCGAGCCGGCGGACATTGGCGTTGTCCGAGGCGTCGGAGCCCTGGACCGTGTAGCCGAGGTTGTTCATCACCTCGGCGATGCCGGACATGCCGATGCCGCCGATGCCGATGAAGTGGATGGGTCCGAGCTTGTCGGGCAGCTTCATCTGTCGTCGTACCTTCCGTAACGTCATGGTTTCGAAAGGCCTGCGACCTTTCGCGGGTGCGGGCGGGCCCGCCGGTCTCAGGGGCTGCGCCCCGACACCCCGCCAAAGGGCTCAGCCCTTTGGAAACCCCCTTGCTAGAAGCGGCGAGCCGTCTCGATGACGACTTCGGCCAGCCGCTCAGCGGCGTCGTGAATGCCTGCGCTTCTGGCCGCATCGGCCGCCGCGGTCAATTTTGCCGGCGTCGCGAAGCACGCGACCAGCTCGGCGGCGAGGCGATCCGGGGTGAAGGCGGTCTGCTTCAGGGCCAGCGCCGCGCCGATCGCGTCGAGGGTCGCGGCGTTGGCGGCCTGGTCCTGATCGAGGGCGCCGGGCAGCGGCACCAGGATCGAGGGCCGGCCGATCGCCGCGAGTTCCGAGACCGTCGAGGCGCCCGAGCGCGAGATCACCAGGTGGCTGGCGGCCATGCGAGCCGGCAGGTCCTTGAAGAACGGCGCCGCCTCGATCCCGGCGAGGCCCATGGCGAGGTAGCGGTTCTGCACCGCCGTCAGGTCCTCGGGCCGGACCTGCTGGACGAGGTGCAGGCGGGCTCTCAGGTCGGTGGGCAGGCGCTCGATCGCCTCGGGCACGACCTCGCCCATGACCCGGGCGCCCTGGCTGCCGCCGAACACCAGGAGCCGCAGGGCATCGCCGGCACCGAAGGCCGGATACGGGATCCCGGCCGCCTCGATCACCGCGGGGCGAAGCGGGTTGCCGGTGTGGATCCGCGGGGCGCGCGCCTTGTCGGGCACGCCGCGGACGTCCTTGAAGCCGGTGGCGATGGTCCGGGCGCCCCGCGCCAGGAAGGCGTTGGCCCGGCCCATCACGGCGTTCTGCTCGTGCAGCACCGTCGGCACCCGCAGAATCTGGCCGGCGAGCACCGGCGGCACGGTCGGGTAGCCGCCGAAGCCGACGATCGCGGCCGGGTTGATCCGGCGGATCTCCTTGGCGGCGACCCCGAAGCCGCGGCCCAGCGTGAGCACGGCGGCGGCCCGCTTCAGCGGCGAACGGCCGGACGGCGTGGCCGAGGCGATCGTGACGACCTCGGAGGCCGGGAACTCGCCCGAGATCGCGTCGACCCGGGCATCGGTGGCGAGCGCCACCCGGATGCCCCGGGCGCGCAGGGCGTGGGCGAGGCTCTCGGCCGGGAACAGGTGCCCGCCGGTGCCACCGGCACAGAGCAGGATCGTGGGGGTAAAGACGGTCACCGCATCACTCCGGCGACGGTGGCCGACGCGGTGCCGGGGGGCTTCTGGCTGAGCAGGACGGTGCGCGGGCGCTTGCGGGTCAGGGCGACGAGGAAGCCGGTGCCGAGCGCCAGGGAGATCATCGACGAGCCGCCGAAGGAGACGAACGGCAGGGTCATGCCCTTGGCCGGCATCAGCTGCGTGTTCACCGCCATGTTGATGCAAGCCTGCAATCCGAACAGGGTGGTCAGGCCGGTGATCGCCAGGCGCGAGAAGGTGTCGTCGGTGCGCCGCGCCAGCTTGAGGCCGCGCAGGACGATGAAGGCGAACAGGGCCACGAGGCACAAGCAGACGATCACGCCGAACTCCTCGCCGGTGACGGAGAAGATGAAGTCGGTATGTGCGTCCGGAAGGTGCCGCTTGGCCACCCCCTCCCCCGGGCCGGTGCCGAACCAGCCGCCCGAGCGGAACGACTCGCGCGACCAGAAATCCTGGAAGCCACCGCCGGAATCCCGATCGAGGAACTTGTTGAAGCGCTCGCGGACGTGATGGAAGAACAGGTAGGCCGCGAACACGCCGCCGAGCCCGAGCACGCCGAGCAGCGCCACCCAGATCAGGTGCAGGCCGGCGACGAAGAACAGCGCGCACCACACCATGGTGATCAGCATGGTCTGGCCGAAATCCGGCTGGAGCAGCAGCGGCACGATGGTGACCGGCAGGAGCAGCAGCGCCAGGAAGCCGCCCGGCATGTCGCGGCGCTGCGCGCCCTCCGAGAACGCCCAGGCGGCCACGACCACGAAGGCGGGCTTCACGAATTCCGACGGCTGCAGGCCGATCGGCCCGAACTGGATCCAGCGATGCGCGCCCTTGATCTCAGGGCCGAACTTGCCGGCGAGTAGGCAGAGCGCGACGCCGCAGATCCAGGTGACCAGCGCCAGCCGCCGGACCCCGCGCAGGGACAGGAACGACACTGCGCAGATCAGCAGGATGGTCGGCGCCAGGTAGAGCGCCTGCCGATTGAGGAAGTAGAAGGTCGGCAGGCCGATGCGCTCGGCGACCGGTGGGCCGCCGCCCATCAGGAAGACCAGGCCGGCCACCATCAGCGCGAACAGCGCTGCGAGCAGCCCGCGGTCCACCGTCCACCACCAGTCGGTGAGGGGTGTGCGTTCCGCGCGTGAGATCATGCCGGGCAACGACTCCAGGCCACACGGAGGCCGGTCCGCGTGGGTCGGGCCGATCCTGTGGGGGAATGGTAAACGGAGCCTTATGACCGGGCGGCCCAGCGGTTGGCGGCGCTCGCGCGGCCGCGGGGAGCTAGCGTATTTGGCCGCCCTGTACTGTGGTCGATGTCATCGAATGTTAATCCTCGCCACGCAACCTTGAGATGCATCGCCATCAGGTTCTGGAAGCGGCCCGTCGCGCGCCGCCGCGCCAGCCCCAATCTCCCCACAGCAGAAGTCGGTCCGCCATGTTCGCTGCCCTGAAGGCTCGTGAAACGTCTGCGAAGCTGGCCGCCCTCGACCGCGTTCAGGGGATGATCGAGTTCGATCTCGACGGCCGCATCCTCTCGGCGAATACCAATTTCCTCGATGCGGTCGGCTACACCCTGCCGGAGGTGGTCGGCCAGCACCACAGCCTGTTCGTCGATCCGGATTACCGGGATTCCGCGGATTACCGGGCGTTCTGGGATCGCCTGCGCGCCGGCGCCTTCGAGTCCGGCCAGTTCCGGCGGGTCGGCCGCGGCGGCCGGCCGATCTGGATCGAGGCGTCCTACAATCCGATGCTCGACGCTCGGGGGCGGCCCTACAAGGTGGTGAAGTTCGCCACCGACATCACCCGGCAGCGCACCGAGGAGGCCGACCGCGCCGGCCAGATCGCGGCGATCCACAAGGTCCAGGCGGTGATCGCGTTCGACCTCGACGGGATGGTGATCGAAGCCAACGACAACTTCCTGGCCGCGATGGGCTACGGGCGGGACGAGGTGGTCGGCCGGCACCACAGCCTGTTCGTCGAGCCCGCCTATCGCGACAGCGAAGCCTACCGGGTGTTCTGGGCGGCGCTCCGGAACGGCACCTATCAGGCCGCGCAATTCCGGCGCCTCGGCAAGGACGGGCGCGAGGTCTGGATCCAGGCCTCCTACAACCCGATCCTCGACGCCGCCGGCCGCCCCTACAAGGTGGTGAAATTCGCCACCGACATCACCGAGCAGGTCCGCCTGCTCGCCGATCTCCGGAAGCTGATCGACACCAATTTCGGCGCGATCGAGCACGCGGTCCTGCACTCCACCGATGCCGCCCGCCTGGCCTCCTCGGCGGCGGATTCGACCTCGGGCAACGTTCAGACCGTCGCGGCCGCGGCCGAGGAGCTGGCCGCCTCCGTCGCCGAGATGTCCCAGAGCATCGTGCGCTCCCAGAGCGCCACCGATACCGCCTATGCCTGCGTGCGGGACGCTGACGGTCACACCAAGCGGCTCGCCGACAGCGCGACGGCGATGTCGAGCATCGTCGGCCTGATCCAGAGCATCGCCGGCCAGATCAACCTGCTGGCGCTCAACGCGACCATCGAGGCGGCCCGTGCCGGCGAGGCCGGCCGCGGCTTCGCGGTGGTCGCCTCCGAGGTGAAGGCGCTCGCCGATCAGGCGGCTCGCGCCACCGGGCAGATCAACGGCGAGATTGCGAGCGTGCAGCAGGTCTCGCAGGAGGTGGTCTCGGCGCTCGGCTCGATCGGGACCTCGGTCTCGGTCATGCGCGAGACCGTGGTGACCACCGCGGCGGCGATCGAGGAGCAGAGCGCGGTGACCCGCGACCTCGCCGAGAGCATGCAGAGCGCCGCCGGCGCGGTCACGGCGATCACCGGCAATATCGGGGCGATCGTGCAGGCGGTGGCCGACGTCTCCGAGGCGGTGGGCACCACCCGGGACGCCGCCAAGGTTCTGGCGCGCTGACGGGGATGCCTTCTGAGGGCAATCGCAGGCTCGAATGGAAGATGGTCTTCGAAGCCGCGCGGTTGCGCGAGGGCGTGCTTGGCCCTTGCATTGGAGCCGGGACCCAGCACGCCGTCATGCCGGGGAGGCGGCGCGGAGCCCGGAACCTGAAAACATAGGCCAGCAGAACTTTGCGCCGTCGGCGGCTGCGGATTTGGGGCGTGTCTACGGCGTCCTGGAATGACGGGCAGAGTTCGGGCGTCGATGACGGCCCTTGGCGCCCCTCAGGGCAGCGCCCGCACCAGCTCCCGGAACCGGTCGCCGCGGATCTCGAAATTGCGGAACTGGTCGTAGGAGGCGCAGGCCGGCGAGAGCAGCACCACCGGCTCCGGAGCGCCCGAAGCCGCGGCGTTCTCGGCGGCCTTGGGGACAGCGACCTCGAGAGTCTCGCAGCGGGTGTAGGGCACGACGCCTTCGAGGGTCGCCGCGAAGGCGTCCGAGGCCGCGCCGATCAGGTAGGCGTGGGCGACCCGCTGGAAATACGGCACCAGCGGGAAGATCCCGCCCTCCTTGGCCTTGCCGCCGAGGATCCAGTGGATGTCCCGGAAGGCGGTCAGCGCCTTCTCGGTGGAATCCGCGTTGGTCGCCTTCGAATCGTTGACGAACAGCACGGCGCCGCGCCGTCCGACCTCCTCCATCCGGTGCGGCAGCCCCGGGAACGAGGACAGGCCGGCCTGAATCGCCTCGCCGCTGAGGCCGAGGGCCCGGGCCACCGCCACCGCCACGGCGGCGTTCTGCCAATTGTGCGCCCCGCGCAGCGAGCCGATGCCGTTGACGTCGGCGAGCGCCGTGCCTTCGCGATCGCGGACGATGCCGTCGCGCACGGTTAGGGCGTCGGTGCAGAGGGCGTCGCCGGTGGGCACGTGGACCCGCACGAGGTCGCCCGCGCGCCGCTCGGCGATCGCCCGGCTGGGACCGTCATCGATGCCGACCACCGCCAGGCCGGCGCCTGCGATCAGGCGTTCCTTGATGGCGGCGTATTGCTCCATGGTGCCGTGGCGGTCGAGATGGTCCGGCGTAATGTTCATCAGCACGCCGATCGTGGGGTCGAGGCCCGGGGTCAGGTCGATCTGGAACGACGACATCTCGATCACGTGGACGCGGCCGGCATCCGGCGGCTCCAGCGACAGGATGGCGGTGCCGATATTGCCGCCCATCTGCACGTCGCGCCCGGCCAGGGCCAGCACGTGGGCGATCAGCGCCGTGGTGGTCGACTTGCCGTTGGTGCCGGTGATCGCCACGAACGGCGCCTCGGGCGCCCGCGCCCGGCGCTCCCGGCAGAACAGCTCGATATCGCCGATGGTCTCGATCCCGGCCTCGCGCGCCAGCCGGACGGTCCAGTGCGGCTCGGGATGGGTCAGGGGCACGCCGGGGCTGAGCACCAGCGCCGCGAAGCCGGACCAGTCGGCCTCGCGCAGATCCTGCGTGCCGATCCCCGCCTCCCGCGCCCGCGCGACGCTGTCGGCATTGTCGTCCCAGGCGATCACCTCGGCACCGCCGCCCTTCAGCGCGTTGGCCGTGGCCAGCCCCGAGCCGCCGAGCCCGAACAGGGCGACCTTCTGGCCCGCGAAGACGGTGACGGGTGTCATGGGAAACTCAATTCAACGTGGCGACATCGCCGATCCCACCCAACCTCCTCATCCTGAGGTGCCCGCGCCAGCGGGCCTCGAAGGAGGCCTCCAGGGATCGCGCGGCCTTCTGGAGGGCTCCTTTGCGGCGCCCGCTTCGCGGCCGCACCTCAGGATGAGGGCCCGTTTGGGATCGGCCTTCGTAGGATAAGTCTAACACATATTCTCAGCGCAGCTTCAGGGTCGCCAGGCCGGCCAGCGCCAGGATCACCGCGATGATCCAGAACCGGATCACGACCTGCGGCTCCTTCCAGCCCTTCTGCTCGAAATGGTGGTGGATCGGCGCCATCCGGAAGACGCGCTTGCCGGTGAGCTTGAACGACGCGACCTGGATGATCACCGACATCATCTCGAGGACGAACAGGCCGCCGACGATCGCCAGCACGATCTCGTGCTTGGTCGCCACCGCCACCGCGCCGAGCAGGCCGCCCAGCGCCAGCGAGCCGGTATCGCCCATGAAGATTTGCGCCGGCGGCGCGTTGAACCAGAGGAAGCCGAGGCCGGCGCCGATCACCGCACCGCAGACGACGGCAAGCTCGCCGGTGTCGCGGACGTAGTTCACCTGCAGGTAGCTTGCGGTGAACGAGTTGCCGACGAGATACGCGATGATCCCGAACGTGCCGCAGGCGATCATCACCGGCACGATCGCCAGTCCGTCGAGGCCGTCGGTCATGTTCACGGCGTTGCCGGCGCCGACGATCACGAAGGCCCCGAACAGGGCGTAGAACCAGCCGAGGTTCAGCAGCGCGTCCTTGAAGACCGGGAAGGCGAGCTGGTTCTGGAGGGCGGCGGGCGAGTAGATCGAGATGGTCGTGCAGGCCGCGATGGCGATCAGCGCCTCGAGCGACAGCCGGAACTTGCCGGAAAAGCCCTTGTGCGACTGCTTCGTCACCTTGAGATAGTCGTCGTAGAAGCCGATCGCCCCGAAGCCGAGGGTCACGGTCAGGGTCACCCACACGTAGTGATTGCGCGGATTGGCCCAGAGCAGGATCGCCACGACGGCGCCCGCCAGGATCATCAGGCCGCCCATGGTCGGCGTGCCGCGCTTGGTCAGCAGATGGGTCTGCGGCCCGTCCTCGCGGATCGGCTGGCCCTTGCCCTGGCGCAGGCGCAGCAGGGAGATGATCCACGGCCCGAACCAGAACACGAACAGGCCCGCCGTGAACAGCGCGCCGCCGGTGCGGAAGGTGATGTAGCGGAAGACGTTGAACGGCGTGAACGTGCCGCTCAGTTCCGAGAGAAGATACAGCATCCGGGCGCTCGGCCCCTTTTGTTCAGGCGCGGGTTTCGGGGGGCGGCACCGATCGTCGCGAACGCTCGGGCGTGCCGATCATCGGGTGGGTCACGGAGCGGTAACGAGACCGCGCCGGGCCGGGTCGACCGCGTAGCGGGCTTTCAGGACCTCGACAATCCGCCCCATGCGGCTGCCGTTCGATCCCTTGACCATCACGGCGTCGCCGGAGCGGAGGTTGCGGGTCAGCGGCTCGATCAGGTCGGCGGCGGTGTCGGCGACGCCGCCGCGGCGGCTCACCGGCAACGCTTCGAACAGGTTGCGCATCAGCGGACCGGAGGCGAAGACCAGATCGATCCGGGCGGCCTCGATCGCCTCGGCGAGGCCGCGATGCAGGTCGGGCGAGGCCGCGCCGAGTTCGAGCATGTCGCCCAGCACCGCGATGCGGCGGCCGCGCGGTCCGGTCTCGATGCCGGCGAGCGTGGCGATCGCGGCCCGGACCGAGGCCGGGTTGGCGTTATAGCTCTCGTCGACCAGGTAGGCGGTGCCGCCGTCGATCTCGAGGGCGGTGCGCTCGCCGCGCCCGACCGGCGGGGCCAGCCCGGCGAGCGACAGGGCCGCCTCGGCCAGGTCGGCGCCGAGCGCGTGGATGACCGCCATCACGCCGAGGGAGTTCAGCGCCATGTGCCGTCCGGCCGTGCCGAGCTTGTAGGTGACCGGCTGCCCCATCACGACAGCGTCGACCACCGATAGATCGGGGCGGAGCACGATCGTCTGGGCGCGCACATCCGCCTCGGGATGCTCGCCGAAGCTCACCACCCGGCCGGCGCGCGACGCCCATGCATGGGCGAGCAGCCGCTCGAACGTCGCGGTGTCGCGGTTGATGATCGCCACGCCCCCGGGCTCGAGCCCGGAAAAGATCTCGCCCTTGGCGTCCGCGATCGCCGAGACCGAGGCGAAATGCTCGATATGCACCGGCTCCACCGTGGTGATCAGCGCGATGTCGGGCCGGACCTGGGCGGTCAGCGGCACGATCTCGGCCGGGTGGTTCATGCCGATCTCGAACACACCGTAGCGGGTGTCCTGCGGCATCCGGGCGAGCGTCAGGGGCACGCCCCAATGGTTGTTGTAGGAGGCCGCCGAGGCGTGGGTCTCGCCCTGCCCGGCCAGCACGTGGCGCAGGGCTTCCTTGGTCCCAGTCTTGCCGACGGAGCCGGTCACCGCCACCACCTGGGCATCGGTGCGCGCCCGTGCGGCCTTGCCCAGGCGAGTCATCGCGGTCAGGACCGGGTCGGCGCCCGAATCCGGGACCGCCAGCACCGGGCCGTGGGCCGAGAGGTCGGCGGCGCGGGCCTCGCTCACCACCGCGGCGCCGGCTCCGCGCTTGAGCGCGTCGGCGACGAAGTCGTGCCCGTCCCGTGCCTCCCCCCGGATGGCGAAGAACAGGTCGCCGGGCTCCAGCGTGCGGGTGTCGATCGACGCGCCGCCGATCGGGCGGTCCTCGCCGATCAGCCGGCCGCCGGTGGCGGCTTCGAGGTCGTCTCGGGTCCAGAGTGCAGTCATGGTCAGCCCCCGTCCCCCATTCGGCCGCGCCATCAGCGTGCGGCCTCGGCGATCGCGGCGCGCAGGACCTCGTGGTCCGAGAACGGCAAGGTCCGATCTCCCACGATCTGGCCGGTTTCATGGCCTTTGCCGGCCACGACCAGCACGTCGCCGGGTCCGAGGCGGCGCACCGCTTCGTGAATCGCCGCGGCGCGGTCGCCGATTTCCTCGGCCTTCGGAACGGCTTCGAGGATCGCCCGGCGGATCGTCGACGGATCTTCGGAGCGCGGGTTGTCGTCGGTGACGATCACGATGTCGGCCAGCCGCGCGGCGATCGCCCCCATGATCGGCCGCTTGCCCCGGTCGCGGTCGCCGCCGCAGCCGAACACCACCATGAGCCGCCCCGACGCGAACGGCCGCAACGCGCTCAGCACGCTCTCCAGGGCCTCGGGCTTGTGCGCGTAATCAACCAGGCACAGGCCGCCCCGCGCCTCGCCGACCCGCTCCATCCGCCCCGGCACGCCGGTGAGGTGTTCGAGGGCCGCGAACACGCCGTCCGGATCGGCGGCCCCCGCCGGGGTGGCGAGCACCAGGCCCGCCGCCACCAGGGCGTTCTCGACCTGGAACTCGCCGACCAGGGGCAGGCGCACCGTCCGAGTCGCGCCGTCGTGCGAGAGCGTCACGGCCTGGGCGAAGCCCTCCGTCGTCGCGGAGACCAGCCGGATATGTCGGCCCTCGCGCCCGACCGTGCGCACCGGCCGCCCGGCGCTCTCGGATGCGGCGATCACCCGGTCGGCATAGGCGCCGTCGGCGTTGACGATCGCCGGGCAGCCGTCCGGCAGCAGGTCGGTGAACAGACGCAGCTTGGCAGCCAGGTATTCCTCGATGCTCGCGTGGTAATCGAGGTGGTCCCGGCCGAGATTGGTGAAGCCCGCCGCGGTGAGCCGCACGCCGTCGAGGCGGCGCTGCTCGATCCCGTGCGAGGACGCCTCCATGGCGAGCTCGGTCACGCCCTCCCGGGCGAGCCGCGCCAGAGTCTGGTGCAGCGTCACCGGGTCGGGGGTGGTCAGCGAGCCGTATTCCGCGCCGCGATTGGTGACGATCCCGACGGTGCCGAGGCTCGCGGCGTCGCGGCCGAGCCGGACCAGGATCTGGCGGACGAAGTCGGCGACCGAACTCTTGCCCGCCGTGCCGGTGACAGCCACCACGGTCCCGGGCTGCGCGCCCGCGAGCCGGGCGGCGGCGAGCGCCAGCGCCCGGCGGGCATCCGGAACCGCGATCCACGCCACCGCCTCGGGCAGGTCGGCGGGACGATCCCCCTCCCCGGCCACCGCGACGGCGCCGCGTCCGGCGGCCTGGGCGGCGAACAGCCGGCCGTCGGCCTGGGTGCCCGGCACGGCGACGAACACCGCGCCCGGCACAACCTTCCGGCTGTCGGCGGTCAGCGCCGACACGGTGAGGTCGGCGGCCGGGCCGGCAGCCTCCGGGAAGAGATCGGCGAGCCGGGCGATCACGGGCCGCCCAGCTGGTTGACGTGGTAGGCGTTGAGCTTGACCATCTGGGGGAACGGCCGAACCGGCGGCTCGAATTGCGGCGGGAGGCCCAGGATCGGCGCCACGCGCTCGATCACCTTGCCGGTCACCACGCCCGAGTTCCAGGCCGCGGTGGCGTAGCCGCCCGATTCCGGTAGGCCCTGCGGCTCGTCCATGATCGTGACGAACAGGTATTTCGGATCGTTCATCGGCGCGGCCGCCATGAAGGTGGTGAACAGGCGGTTGTGGATGTAGCGGCCGCCGATCACCTTCTCGGCCGTGCCGGTCTTGCCGCCGACGAAGTAGTACGGGACCGACGCCTTCTTGGCCGAGCCCTCGGCGGCGTTGAGGCGCATGATATAGCGCATCGCCTCGGAGGTCAGGCCCGACAGGACGTGCGTGGCGCGCGCCTTGTCGTCGGGATTCGCCTTGAGGAAGGTCGGGGTGATCAGGTCGCCGCCATTGGCGATCGCCGCCACCGCGGCCGCTGCCTGGATTGGCGCCACCGCGATGCCGTGGCCGAACGCGATGGTGATGGTGTTGATCTCGCTCCAGCGGGACGGGACGATTGGGGCTGCGCTCTCGGGAAGCTCGGTCCGCAGCCGGTCGAGCAGGCCCATCTTCTTCAGGAACGCCTTGTGGCCGGCGACGCCGACGCCGAGGGCCATCTTGGCCGAGCCGATGTTGGAGGAATGCGTGAACACCTCCGGCATGGTGATGACCCGGTTGGTCCCGTGATACTCGTGGATCTTCTGCCGGCCCCAGTTCAGCACGCCGCCGCGGGTGTCGAAGGTCGAGTTGACGTTGTACTTGCCGGAATCGAGCGCCATGGCGAGCGTCATCGCCTTGAAGGTCGAGCCCATCTCGTAGACGCCGACATTCATGCGGTTGATCCGGTCGGGCGAGAGCGCGTCCTTCGGGTCATTCGGGTCGAAGTCCGGCATCGAGACCAGGGCGATCACCTCACCGGTCTTGACGTCGAGGATCATCGAGGCGCCGGCCTTGGCCTTGAAGTGGTCGATGCCCCAAGCCAGCTCGTCGCGCACCGCGAACTGGGCGCGCAGGTCGATGGAGAGCTGCACCGGCTTGAGGTCGGCCTGCTTGCTGACCAGCCCGAAGCTGTTGAGCGCCTGGAGCCCGGTCGAATCGATGTACTTCTCGATGCCGGCGATGCCGACGCCGTCGAGGTTGGTCGCGCCGAGGATGTGGGCGGCGGCGGTGCCGTTCGGATAGACCCGCTTGTGGTCGGGCAGGAAGCCGATGCCCGGGATGCCGAGCCGGTGCACCTCGGCCTGCTGCTTCGGCGTCAGCTCGCGCTTCACCCAGACGAAGCCCGCACCCTTCTTGTCCTTGCGCGAGGACAACTTGGCGCGCAGCTCCGAGGCGTTGAGCTCCGGCAGGACCGCGGTGAGCAGCTCCACCGCCTCGTCCTTGTCGTAGATGTTGCCGGGCTCGGCGAAGACCGAGACGGTGCGGATGTCGGTGGCCAGGATCTCGCCGTTGCGGTCGACGATGTCGGGCCGGAACGCCGTCGAGGAGGCGGCCGCGACCCGGTGCTCCTGGCTGGGCGGATCGCCGAACACGGCCATCATCAGGAGCTTGGCCGAGATCGTCCCGAACACCAAGACGAAGACCAGCCCGACCAGGGCGACGCGCATATGCGAGCGCTCGATGGCGAGCCGGAACATGCTCCGGACGAACGCCTTGGCGCGGGCGGCGCGCAGGTCCGGCGTCAGGGCCCGGGCGGCGGCTTCGAGCGCGGCCGCCTCATGCTCGGACACGGCGTAATGCGCCGCGTCGTGAGCCGGTGCGTCGTGCTCCGAGATCTGCACCTCGGCGGCCGCGTGTCTGATCTGGTCGGCGTCTTCGGACACGGGTGATTACCTCGAAGCGGTATTCGGGGTGCGGGTCGTGGTGACGGTGCGGGTGATCGAGCCGGTGGTGCGCGGCTCGATGCTGCCCTTGTCCTTGGGCGTCGCGGTCGCGGCGAGCAGCCGGCCAATCTCGTCGCCGCGCTCCGGGCGGGCGGGCAGGTCCGACAGGCGGGCCAGGTGGCTGGTCCCGATCGGCTCCAGGGCGAGGTGCTTGTCCACCGCCGCCTGAAGCCGGTCCGGCCGGGTCAGGAGCTGCCACTCGGCGCGCAGCACCGCGATCGCCTGCCGCTCCTTGTGCAGGGCGGTCTGCAGCTTGGAGACCTGACCGCCCTGGTAGAGGGTGTCGTACTTGATCGAGTAGGCGTAGATCGCCGAGGCCACGAGGCCGGCGACCGCCAGGAGGTTCAGCAGGCGGATCATCGGCGATGGCCCCCGCGGGCGGCTTCGGGCAGGCTCGCCAGCGCGTGGAGCGCGGCGAGCGGTTCGGGCGTCTCGGATTCGGTGCGCTCGGCGGCCCGGAGCTTGGCCGAGCGGGCGCGCGGATTGCGCGCGGTCTCGGCCTCGCCCGGCAGGACCGGCCCCTTGGTGACGAGCCGGAAGCTCCGGATCGTCTCGGTCTGGCCGCCCGGCAGGTGGCGCGAGCCCTGGGCGGAGCGGCCGCTGCGGGCGGCGAAGAACTGCTTGACGATCCGGTCTTCCAGCGAATGGAACGTCACCACGGCGAGCCGCCCGCCGGGCGCCAGGATCCGCTCGGCGGCGTGGAGCGCGCGCACCAGCTCGCCGAGCTCGTCGTTCACGGCGATCCGCAGGCCCTGGAAAGTCCGGGTCGCCGGGTGGATGTGGCTGCCGGGCTCGCTCCAGACCACGCTGGCCACGAGTTCGGCGAGCTGGGCGGTGGTCTCGATCCGGCCGCGGCGGCGGGCCTCGTGGATGGTCCGGGCCACGGCACGCGAACGCCGCTCCTCGCCGTAATGGTAGATGATGTCGGCGAGCACGGTCTCGTCGGCCTCGTTGACGATGTCGGCGGCGCTCGGGCCGTCATTGCCCATGCGCATGTCGAGGGGGCCGTCGTTGCGGAACGAGAAGCCGCGCTCCGGCGCGTCCAGCTGCATCGACGAGACGCCGATATCGAGCACGACCCGGTCGGCCTTGGCCTCGCCGGCCTCACCGAGTAGCGCGTCGAGGTCGCCGAACCGGCCAGGCACGAGGCGCAGGCGCCCGCCCGCCTCGCCGACCAGGGGCTGACCATTCGCGATCGCCTGCGGGTCGCGGTCGATGGCGATCACCTGCAGCGTCGGGTCGGCGGCCAGCAGCGCGCGGGTGTAGCCGCCGGCCCCGAAGGTGCCGTCGACGGCCAGGCCGCCGTCGAGCTTGAGCGACTCGACGACCTCGTCGAGCAGCACCGGCACGTGGGGCGGGGTGGAGACCGGGCCATCGCAGCGCGCGGCGGCCGCGATCTCGGCCGGGGGGCGGCGCCGAATCATGCGCGCCTCGCCGGGCCGGCGCCGGGACAATCGGGGTTTCGGCGCGATCCGGGAGTTCCGGCGCGGATGCGGCTCGTGCGTCTCATGGTGCCCTGTGCCGGGCCGCGCGAGCGCGGCGCGCGTGACGGGAACGGCACCGGATGCAGAGCGCGCGAAACGCCGCGCACGGACGGGACCTGCACCAGTGCAGGTTACGCCCGGCGATCCGATACACGCCGTTGACGGGAGGATGCCGGGTATCATGGGCCTCGGAGGATCGTCAACGCGCGAGCCTGGCGCTGGCGAGCCGACCGATCTGACCCCGGTACGGTTAACCGAAGGTTTTTGCCGCGCGCGAAATCCGCGCCTTGCGCAGCTCCGGCAAAGCGCGGGCACGCGCGCGTCGCGGCGGGGCTCCGGGGACGGTGGGATCAGCCGGCCTATAAGCCGGGTTCTGTAAGGCCGGAGCGCTCGCGCGCGCCGACGTGGCGGCCATTCCTCTGGGACGGTCGTTGCCGACCGCCTCGAGCAACCAACCCGGGCGACTGGCCTGGAGAGCGGGCCTGCCCTTCTCGCGAAGGGCGCGCCGCCCCTATTCGGTCTTGCTCCCGGTGGGGTTTGCCGTGCCGTCCGCGTTGCCGCGTCCGCGGTGCGCTCTTACCGCACCCTTTCACCCTGACCCCGGACGCATCCGGGGCGGTCTGCTTTCTGTGGCACTGTCCCTGGGGTCGCCCCCGCCGGACGTTATCCGGCACCGTCTCTCCATGGAGCCCGGACTTTCCTCCCCGGACGCTGATGCGTCCGGAGCGGCCGCCCGGCCGGCTGATCCGCGGGCAGATGGGCCCGCACCGCCGTCCGGGTCAAGGGCGCCGGGATCTTTACCAGCTGCCGGTATTCTCCATCGACGCCCACGGCTCCTGCGGCTCCTTGGCCGAGCCCTTCTGCAGGATCTCGATGGAGATCCCGTCCGGCGACTTCACGAAGGCCATGTAGCCGTCGCGGGGCGGACGGTTGATGGTCACGCCCTTGTCCTTGAGCGCGGCGCAGAAGGCGTAGATGTCGTCGACCTGATAGGCGAGGTGGCCGAAATTGCGCCCGCCCGTATAGGTCTCCGGGTCCCAGTTGTAGGTCAGTTCGAGCAGCGGCGACTTGGTCGCCTGCGCCCGCTCGACATCCCCGGGGGCGGCCAGGAAGACCAGGGTGAAGCGGCCCTTCTCGTTCTCGACCCGGCGGACCTCCTTCAGGCCGAACGCGTCGACGTAGAAGGCGAGCGCGCGATCGAGATCGGCCACCCGGACCATGGTGTGCAGGTATTCCATCAGGCGGCTATCCCTCTGTCGGAGCGAGGGCCGTCGCGACGCCCTCTGCGGAAACGGAAATGACCGGCGGGGCCGGTCGCTGTCCTAGCTAGAGCGCGCCTCCCCGACCGAGTAGGCCGCGCCTTCCATGTCACGGCTTCCCGATGCCGATATCGGCCGCCACGTCCTGCAGCCGGTCCGGCGCCCGCTCCTTGCGCTCGCTGTAGCGGTCGACGAGATACCCGGCCCGCTCCCGGGTCAGCAGCGTGAACTTCATCAGCTCCTCGCAGACATCGACCACGCGCTCGTAGAGCGGCCCCGGCTTCATCCGGCCGGCCTCGTCGAATTCCTTGTAGGCCATCGGCACCGAGGACTGATTGGGGATGGTGATCATCCGCATCCAGCGGCCGAGCAGGCGCAGGCTGTTGACCGCGTTGAAGCTCTGCGAGCCGCCCGAGACCTGCATCACCGCGAGCGTGCGACCCTGCGTCGGACGCACCGATCCCTCGCTGAGCGGCAGCCAGTCGATCTGGCTCTTCATCACGCCGGTGAGGTTGCCGTGCCGCTCCGGCGAGACCCAGACCTGCCCCTCTGACCAGAGCGAGAGCGCGCGCAGCTCCTGCACCTTCGGGTGGTCGGCGGTGGAATCGTCGGGCAGCGGCAGGCCGTGCGCGTCGTAGATCCGGACCTCGCCGCCCATCGCTTCGAGGAGGCGGGCCGCCTCGTAGGCGAGGAAGCGGCTGAACGAGCGCGCCCGCAGCGAGCCGTAGAGGATCAGGAAGCGCGGCGCGTGCGCGAAGGGTTGCGCCACCGCGAGCTGACCGGAGGTCGGCACCGCGAAATGCGGCCGGCTCAGGTTCGGGATCCCGTCGGCGAAGGGCTGCGCAAGCTTGTTCACAGGCACGCCTTCTCCTATGATCGCACGATCGTTTGAATGTTGAAACGAAAATGGACGAGCCGCAAGCCCTCGCGGCCTTCATGGCCCTGGGCCAGGAGCACCGGTTGCGGGCGCTCCGGGCGCTGGTGAAGGCCGGCCCGGACGGCATGGCCTCGGGGGCGCTCGCCAACGCCATCGGGGTCTCCGCCTCCACCATCTCCTTCCATCTGAAGGAGCTGCAGCAGGCGGGGCTGATCGGGTCCCGGCGGGCGGGGCGCTCGATCATCTACAGCGTCGCCTACCCGGTCCTATCCGGGCTGGTCGAATTTCTCATGACGGATTGCTGCCAGGGTCACCCGGAGGTCTGCGCGCCGGCGCTGGCCGCCCTGTCGGCCTGCGGCCCCAACACAAAGGACGTGGACCATGCCTGATCGCGCCATCGACGTGGTGATCTACCACAACCCGGATTGCGGCACCTCGCGCAACACACTGGCGATGATTCGCAACGCCGGCATCGAGCCCCACGTCGTCGAGTACCTGAAGACCCCGCCGGCGCGTGGGCTGCTCAAGCAGCTCCTGGCCCGCGCCGGCCTCTCGGTGCGCGACGCCCTGCGCGAGAAGGGCACGCCCTACGCCGAGCTCGAGCTGGGCGATCCCGCGCTCAGCGACGACCAGCTCCTCGACGCCATCGCGGCGCACCCGATCCTGCTCAACCGGCCGCTCGTGGTCAGTCCGAAGGGCGTCCGCCTGTGCCGGCCCTCCGAGGCGGTGCTCGAGCTGCTGCCGGCGCAGCAGGGCGAATTCGTCAAGGAGGATGGCGAGCCGGTGGTCGACGCGCAGGGCCGCCGCGTCGGACTCGCCTGAGCCGCTGCGGACGAGACTCGCTCAAGCATGCTCGCGCTCGCCATCTTCGCCGTCACCCTGGTGTTCGTCATCTGGCAGCCCGGGGGATTCGGGATCGGCTGGAGCGCCCTGATCGGCGCGGGCGTTGCCCTGGCCACGGGGGTCATCCAGCCGGCCGACGTGCCGGTGGTCTGGCACATCGTGTGGGACGCGACCTTCACGTTCGTCGCCCTGATCATCATCTCGCTGCTGCTCGACGAGGCCGGGTTCTTCCACTGGGCGGCGCTGCATGTCGCGCGCTGGGGTGGCGGACGCGGCCGCCGTCTGTTCCCCCTGGTCGTCGTGCTCGGCGCCGCCATCGCGGCGGTGTTCGCCAATGACGGCGCGGCCCTGCTGCTGACGCCGATCGTGCTGGCGATCCTGCTCAAGCTCGACTTCAAGCCTCAGGCGGCTCTGGCCTTCATCGTCGCCTGCGGATTCGTAGCGGATTCCACCAGCCTGCCGCTGGTGATCTCCAACCTCGTCAACATCGTCTCGGCCAACGTCTTCGACCTGAGCTTCGGGCGCTACGCCGCCGTGATGGTGCCGGTCGACCTGGTCTCGCTCGCGGCGACCCTGACGGTGCTGGGTCTCTATTTCCGGCGCGCCGTGCCGGCCGCATACCCGGTCGGCATGCTGGAGCCGCCCCGCGACGCGATCCGCGACCCGCTCCTGTTCCGGGCGGCGTTCCCGCTGCTCGGGCTGCTGCTTGTCGCCTATTTCGTCACGGCGCCGTTCGGGGTCCCGATCTCGGTCGTGACCTGCGCGGGCGCGGCTCTGATGCTGGTTCTGGCCCGGCGCGGCGGCCGCATCCCGATCCGGACGGTGCTGGCCGGGGCGCCCTGGCAGATCGTGCTGTTCAGCCTCGGCATGTATCTCGTCGTCTACGGCCTCAAGAATGCCGGCCTGACTGATGGGCTGGCACGCGGTCTCGTCTGGCTCACCGGGTACGGGCCGGTGGCGGCCACCGTCGGGGCCGGTTTCGGAGCCGCGATCCTGTCCTCGGTCATGAACAACATGCCGAGCGTGCTGATCGGCGCCCTGGCGATCCAGCAGGCCCCGGATCTCGCGCCGCTGATGCGCGAGCTCCTGGTCTACGCTAACGTCATCGGGTGCGACCTCGGGCCGAAATTCACTCCCATCGGCAGCCTCGCGACGCTGCTCTGGCTGCACGTCCTGGCCAGCAAGGGGTACCGGATCGGCTGGGGCCAGTACATGCGCGTCGGCCTGGTGATCACCGTGCCGGTGCTGCTGGCCGCGCTGCTGGCGCTGGCTCTATGGTTGCCGCTGCTCGGCCCCAGCTGATCCGATGGCCGATCGAACTCGCCGCTGGCCGGTGATCTCAGCCCTCGGCGTGGTCCAGATCCTCGCCTGGGGCTCCTCCTTCTACATTCCCGCCGTGCTGGCGGAGCCGATCGCCCGGGACACCGGCTGGCCGCTGGCCTGGATCGTCGGCGGCTTGTCCCTCGGCCTGCTGGTCGCGGCCTTCGCGTCGCCGCGGGTCGGCGCCGTGATCCAGAGGCGCGGGGGACGGCCTGTCCTGGCGGCGGCGGCCCTGCTGCTCGCCGCGGGGCTCGCGGTGCTCGGCCTCGCCCCCACGCTCCCGGTTTTCCTCGGCGGCTGGCTGATTCTCGGCCTCGGCATGGGCTGTGGCCTGTACGACCCCGCCTACGCCACCCTCGGCCGCCTCTACGGCGCCGAGGCGCGCTCGGCGATCACCGCCCTCACCCTCATCGGTGGCTTCGCCAGCACCGTGTGCTGGCCGCTCTCGGCCTTCCTGGTCGCCCATCTCGGCTGGCGGGGGACGTGCTTCGCCTATGCTGGCTTGCACCTCGCGGTGACGCTGCCGCTCGTCCTCGTTTTGATCCCCCCGGCCCCGTCCCCGGCGATGGCGGCGACCGGGCGGGCGCGGCCGGTCGCGCCGCTGGCGCCCTGGCAGGCACAGGCCTTCCTGCTCATGGCGGGCGTGCTGGTTCTCGGCGGCACCATCATGGCGCTGGTCTCGGTGCACCTGCTGACCCTGCTCCAGGCCCGTGGCGAGACGCTGGAGGCCGCGGTCGCCTATGGCGGGCTGATCGGGCCGTCGCAGGTCGGGGCGCGGCTGATCGAGATCGCCAACCGCGGCCGGCACCACCCGCTCTGGACCCTGACCGCCGCCTTCGTGTTGATCGCCCTCGGGCTGCTGCTCCTGGCCGCGCACGGGCCGGTGATCGGCCTCGCCCTGGCCGTCTACGGGGCCGGCAACGGGGTCTTCTCGATCGCGCGGGGCACCGTGCCCCTCGTGTTGTTCGGACCGGAGCGCTACGCGGGGCTCGTCGGCCGGCTGGCCCGGCCCGGCTTGGTTGCCCAGGCGCTCGCGCCGCCGCTCGGCGCATACCTGCTGGTGCGGATCGGGCCCGACGCCCTGTGGGGCCTGCTGGCGCTGCTCGCCGCGATCAACCTCGTCCTGATCGGCGGGTTGTGGCGGCTCAAGGCCGTCGCCGCCACATCGTCCTGACCCCGGGCCCGCCGCGCCGAGCCTTTCCGATCCTCGATCCGAGCTGCGCGACCGCGTTGCGCCGGGCCGCGCGAGGGACCAGAACGGGCCCGAACCCGATCCGGAGAGAGAGCCGAATGCGCACCGAGACGCCGCCGCTGATCCGCCTGGAGGAATACCGGCCGAGCGACTACCTGATCGACCGCGTCGATCTCGACATCCGCCTCGACCCGCACGCCACCCGGATCGACGCGACCCTGGCCCTGCGTCCGAACCCGGCGGGCCGCGCCGGCGCGCCGCTGCATCTCGACGGCGACGACCTTCGCCTGGTCTCGGCGGATCTCGGCGGCGCGGCGCTCGCAGCGGATTCTTACACCGCGACCCCGTCGGGCCTGACCCTGCACGCCCCACCGCAGCAGCCGTTCACTTTACGCCTCGTCACCGAGGTCGACCCGACCGCCAACACCAAGCTGATGGGCCTCTACCGCTCGAACGGGGTCTACTGCACCCAGTGCGAGGCCGACGGCTTCCGCCGGATCACCTACTTCCTCGACCGCCCCGACGTGATGGCAATCTACACCACCCGCATCGAGGCGGAGCGCGCCGCGGCGCCCGTGCTGCTCGGTAACGGCAACCTGGTCGAATCCGGCCCCGCCGGGGACGATCGGCACTTCGCGATCTGGCACGACCCGCATCCGAAGCCCGCCTACCTGTTCGCGCTGGTGGGCGGCCGGCTCGGCAAGGTCGAGACCCGCTTCACCACCCAGGAGGGACGCGCCGTCACCTGTGCGGTCTATGTCGAGCCCGGCAAGGAAGCCCGCGCCGACTACGCCCTCGATGCAGTGATCCGTTCCATGAGGTGGGACGAGACCGCCTTCGGCCGCGCCTACGACCTCGAAATGTTCAACGTCGTCGCCGTGTCCGACTTCAACATGGGCGCCATGGAGAATAAGGGCCTCAACATCTTCAACGACAAGTACGTTCTCGCGAGCCCCGAGACCGCGACCGACGGGGATTACGCGGCGATCGAGGCGATCATCGCCCACGAGTATTTCCACAACTGGTCGGGCAACCGGGTCACCTGCCGGGACTGGTTCCAGCTCTGCCTCAAGGAGGGGCTGACGGTCTTCCGCGACCAGGAATTCTCGTCCGACATGCGCTCCCGGCCGGTCCACCGGATCTCCGAAGTCCGGTCCCTGCGGGCGCGCCAGTTCCCCGAGGATGCCGGCCCCTTGCGCCATCCAGTGCGGCCGCGGGCCTATGCCGAGATCAACAACTTCTACACGGCGACCGTCTACGACAAGGGTGCCGAGATCGTCCGGATGCTGCGGACGCTGATCGGCCCGGAGACGTTCCGGGCCGGCATGGACCGCTACTTCGCCGACAATGACGGCCGCGCCGCCACGGTGGAGGACTTCCTGGCCGCTTTCGCCGCCGTGACCGGGCGCGACCTCTCAGCCTTCGCCCGCTGGTACGAGCGGCCCGGCACGCCGCGCCTGTCCGTCGCCATGGTCTACGACCCGCAGGCTGCCCGCTGCACCCTGCGCTTCGCCCAGACCCTGCCCGGCGAGACCGGCCAGGACGCGCCGCCCCTTGTGATCCCGGTGGCGCTCGGCCTCGTCGGCGCTTCGGGGCCGCTCACGAACGCCACCTGCCCGGATGTCCGGAACGGGGTCTATGTCCTCGACCGTGCCGAGGCCGAGATCGTGTTCGAGCAGGTCACCGAGGAGCCGGTGCCGTCGCTCCTGCGCGACTTCTCGGCCCCGGTGCGGCTCGATTTCGACCTCACCGACGCTCAGCGCATGCGGCTGCTGGCGCAGGACAGCGACCCGTTCAACCGCTGGCAGGCGGCGCAGGACGTCGCCCTGCGGCTGATCCTCGACCCCGATCCCGCCCGGGCCGACGCCTTCGCGGAGGCGCTCGGGCGCTTCCTCGACGGCGAAGCCCTGGCCGACCCGGCCTTCGCGGCCCTTGTCCTCACCCTGCCGAGCGAGGGCGAGGCCGCCGACGCCCTGTCCGCCGACGTCGATCCCGACGCGATCCACCGGGCGCGGTTCGACCTGCGGGCGCGCCTCGGCCGGACCCTGCGGCCGCGCCTGGAGCGGCTCGACACCGCCCTCGCCCCGGCCGACGGCGCGGCCTACAGCCCGGATGCGGCCTCGGCCGGGCGCCGGTCCCTGCGTAACGCCGCCCTCGACCTGATCGCCGCGGGCGATCCTGAGGCCGGGACGCAGCGCGCGGCCGAGCGCTTGGCGAACGCTACCAACATGACCGACCGGCTGGCCGCGCTCGGCACCCTGGCGCTGATCCCCGGTCGGGCCCGGGAGGAGGCGCTGGCGGGCTTCGCGGAGCGCTTCGCCGACGAGCCGCTGGTCCTCGACAAGTGGTTCGCGATCCAGGCGCAGATCCCCGAGCCCGGCACCCTGGAGCGAATTACCCGGCTGAAATCGCACCCGGCCTTCACCATGACCAACCCAAATCGGGTGCGCGCGCTGATCGGAACCTTGGCGTTCGGCAACCCGACGCAGTTCGCACGGGCCGACGGAGCCGGATTTTCGCTCGTTGCCGACACGGTCGCGGTGCTGGATTCGACCAACCCACAGGTCGCCGCGCGCCTGCTGACGGCCTTCGGATCCTGGCGTCGGCTGGAAAAATCGCGGGCGGCGAGAGCCGGCGAAATGCTTAATCGGATCAAGGCGATCCCGGGCCTGTCGCGGGACACAGCCGACATCGTCGCACGCACCCTGGAAGGTGGCTAAGTACCTGAACCTACGGTAGAAATCGATTCTCTTGCCGAGTCGCTGCCCATAGGGTTCGTCAAGGCCGAATGGTAAAAAATCCGTGGACAAACGCCCCTCGAAGATGGTTCTATCCCGTCAGATTCGAGGGGCGCGAAACGCCACGGACGGATCGCAGTTCCCTTGGGTGAGGTTCGGCCATGCCGGAGGCGGCTTCCGCTTCCTTCTCCGCGCGTGCGGATTCGAGTCTCGCCGTTTCCTGGCCGATGCGTGTCCGGGATCCGCGGCTCGGTCTGATCGAGCGGTGGCTGCGCTACGCCGTGCCGGGCATCCTGGCGGTGTTCCTGGCCTGCCTGGTCGGGCTCGCGGCGCTCCACATCCAGGGGCAGCGTGCCGAGATCCTGGCCGGCGCCAAGGCCGAGGTCGAGGGCTTCGCCCGCTTGGCTGCCCGGGCGATCGTCCCGAGCGCCGGTAAGGCCTCGGACCTGCGCGTGCTGATGCCGGAGAGCGAGCGGCATCCCGGCAGGCGCCTGCTGCTGGTGCGGCCCGATACCCGTATCGCCGCCGCCCATCCGCCCCTTCCCTCCGACGCCACGACCCTGGCGCAGGTGCTCGGCGACAGCGAGCCGCTCTCCGGGCTCGGCGAGCGCGCCGGCGCCATGGCCCTCGACCTGCCCGGCGGCGAGAGTGTGCTCGCGGCCATCCACAGCCTGCCCGACGGGGCCGGACAGGTCGCGGTGCTGCAGCCGATCGAGCCGCTGATGCGCGGCTGGAGCGCCCGGGCCCGGGACCAGATTGTCCTGGTCGGGGCCGCCATCCTGGTGATCGTCGGCGTCGGCCTGGCCTACGGGCTGCAGAGCCGCCAGGCGGCCCGGGCCGACCGCGCCCGCGAGCAGATCCGCGGCCGGCTCGAGACCGCCCTGCGCCGCGGCGCCTGCGGATTGTGGGATTGGGACATCGCCCGTGGCCGGATCTACTGGTCCGATTCGATGTACGCCCTGCTCGGCTACCAGCGGCAGCACGAATATCTCTCTTTCGGGGCGGTGAATGCCCTGGTCCATCCCGATGACGGCGACCTCTACAGCCTCGCCCGGGGTCTCGCCGCCGCTCAGACCTGCGTCGACCATGCCTTCCGGATGCGTGGCGCCGACGGCGCCTATGTCTGGCTGCGCGCCCGGGCCGAGGTCATGCCGGACGTCACCGACGGCGGGCGTCACCTCGTCGGCATCGCCACCGACATCACCGAGCAGCGCGCCCTGGAGGAGACCAACGCGGCCTCCGACATGCGCCTGCGCGATGCCGTCGAGGCGATCTCCGAGGCCTTCGTCCTCTGGGATACCGGCAACCGCCTGGTGCTGTGCAATTCGAAATTCCGCCACCTCCACGCCCTCAGCCCGGAGGATGCGCAATCCGGCCGGAGCTACACCGACGTGATGGGAAGGGGCGTGCTGCCCCAGGTCCGACGGGAATCCCCCGAGGCCGGCCTCGCCCTCACCGACATGGCCGCCCGGACCTTCGAGGCCGAACTCACGGACGGCCGCTGGCTCCAGATCAGCGAGCGCCGCACCAAGGATGGCGGCTACGTCTCGGTCGGGACCGACATCACCAGCCTGAAGCGCCACCAGGAGCAGCTCCAGGCGTCCGAGCGCGAGCTGATCGAGACCGTCAAGGACCTCAAGCGCTCCCGCCGCACCCTCGAACTCCAGACCCAGCAGCTCGCCGATCTGGCCGAGCGCTACCTCGACCAGAAGGCGGCCGCCGAGGCCGCCAGCCAGGCCAAGTCCGAATTCCTGGCCAATATGAGCCACGAGCTGCGCACGCCGCTCAACGCGATCATCGGCTTCGCCGACGTGATGGAGAACGCGGTCCTCGGGCCGCTCGGCACCCCGCGCTACACCGAATATTGCCGCGACATCCGCGAGAGCGGCTCGCACCTGCTCTCGATGATCGATGACATCCTCAACATGGCCCGGCTCGAGGCACGCCGGGTGCGGCTGAACCCGCGGCCGATCCCGGCCGAGGCCGCCGTCGCCTCCGCGCTCGGGCTGGTCGAGGCGGCCGCCCGGGACAAGGGGATCGCGCTGGGCGTCGACGTCCAGCCCGGGATCGAGCTGCTGGCCGATCCGAGCGCGATGCAGCAGATCCTGGCTAACCTCGTCCAGAACGCCGTGAAGTTCACGCCGGCCGGGGGACGCGTCGCGGTCCGGGTCCGCCGGGCGGGCGCCAGCACCCACCTGTTCGTCGAGGATAGCGGCATCGGCATCCCCCGCGCCGACCTCGCCCGGCTCGGTCGGCCGTTCACCCAGGTTGAGGCTCAGATGACCCGCAGCCACAAGGGCTCGGGGCTCGGCCTGGCGATCACCCGCTCCATGGTCGAGCTGCACGGCGGCTCGCTGCGCATCCGCTCCGAGGAAACGGTTGGCACCATCGTCCTCGTGCGCCTCCCGGCCCCGGCGGCCGAGCAGAAGGAGCAGCCGGGCCGTGCCGCCGGCACGAAGTGGGAGGCCGTACGTCCGGGCGCACGCCGGTCGGCCGCGGCCTGAGCCGGCCGCGCAGTCACCGGCGCGGGTCGAGGCCGCCCAGACGCGCCAGCCGACCCTGCTCCACCTGCCAGCGCGCATCCGCCACCGCCCGGGAGAGGCGCCGGATCCGCCAGCGCCGGTAGAGCCTCAGGAGAGCGGGGCCGCCGAGCCCGGCCTGGTGATAATGCAAGCGTCGCAGCAAATCTGGCAGCACCGACGCCGCCGCATCGGCGGTGGCGATCTCGATCGCCCGCAATTCGGCCCGCAACCCGGCCTTCCAGTCCTCCATGGCGACTCGGGCCCCCGCGGCGAGGAATCGTCCGAGCCGGCGGAGCAGGATCCCCCCGCGACACGGATGCGCCCCCGAGAACGCGCGTCGCGCACCGGCGTTTCCCCCTCAGAGGATCCGCCCGGCGGGTCGCCATGGGAAGAGACGATTGATGCGCTCCAGGACCACGCTCCGCTTCACCCTCGCGGCCCTGCTCGGGCTGGCCGCGGCCCCGGCTCTGGCGCAGAGCGTCGGCTACGCCACCGGCTTTCCCGGCAAGGACCCGGCCGGCGACGAGGAGATCGGCTGGGGGCCGGCCTATCGTCCGGAGACGAGCTTCGCCCAGCCCGGCACGCCGCCCACTCCCGGCCAGATCGCCGGTCGCGCCTATCGGGCCCGGACCGGACACGGCATCTACGACCAGGTCCAGGGCGAGGGGCCGTACCGCAACCGGTAGGCGAAGGGTTCAGCGCCGCCGCAGAGCCTGCTTGGCCGCGGCGCGCGCCGCGTGCTCGAACCGGGCCAGCCGCAAGCGTCGCTCCAGAGACAGGGTGCGATCCCCCGGCGGGAGGGCGATGAGCTCGGCGATACGGGTTCGCTCGCGGTAGAGGCTCTCCAGAGCCGAGCCGTCGAGCGTCGCCGAATCGAGTATGTCCGCAAAGCCGGTCTCGTGGCAGGCGCGCACGATCTCCGCCTCCAAGAGCAGGCCGGGGGCGTGGCCGCGCAGATCCTCGTCGTAGGCGGTCTTCAAGAGCGTTGCGGTGCCCCCACCGACGAGGGCAAGGCTGATCGCGATCGGCCGGCCGTCGAGTGTAAGGGCATCCGCCCGGACGCCGGCGGGTCCGGGCCTTTCGGCGAAGAGAGCCCGGGCGAGTGCCGCCGTGTCCGGCCGGCAGGCCATGGCGGTGCCGGCCTGACCCTTCCAGCCCTTCTGCTCGAGGGCCAGAAAATCGGCCACAAGCCGCGCCAGCTCCGGGCCGCCCGCGGCGCCGACATGGGCCACGGTGCCGGCCTCGGAGAGGCGGCGGGTGCGCCGACGCAGATCCTTGAACCGGGACCGGTTCGGGTGCCCGGCCAGGAACGCGTCGTGATCGGCGCGTCGCACCATCAAAGGGCGTTCGAACGCCGTCACAGTGCCGATGGCCCAGCCGCGCGCCCGCATCGCCGCGAGCATCTCGGGGACCGCCCCGTCTTCCGTCGGCAGGAGCGGCCAGCGCCAAGCCCGTCCGCCGGACGCCTGTTCCAGCCCGGCGACCAGGGCCTGGATCGCCGCCGCGCGCTCGGGTCCGTCGATCACCAGGGGCGCTGTGGCGGTCACCAGGGGTGACAGGAACGGCTGCGCTACCCGGCCGCCGAGACCGGCGAGATCGCGCCGCAGCGTGAAGGGCAGGAGCGCGACCGGATCGCCGCTGCGGTGGACCGTGACGAAGCCGAATGCCCCAGGCAGCAGCCCGGCTTCCCGATGGGCCGCGACCGCGTGGTGCGTGTAGTGCGGGTGCTGCGGGGCGGCGCTCGACGCGAACAGCGCGTCCCACGCTGCCGGCTCGGGCGCGGGGCCGATCGAGACCGACAGGCCGGATGTCATCCGCTTGGATTGCGCCACGGCGTTCACCGGATCGCTCCCGCGGACCAGATCGGGGTCGGCAGCCCGTGCAGGCGGCCGGCGGCTCGGGCGAGCAACGCGGCGCGCGCGATCGTGGCCAGCGCCACCGCCAGGGCCGCGCCGAGGGTGCCAAAGGGCGGGATCAGCATCAGGCATAGAGCGCAGGCCACGACCAGCATGAGGGCGGTTATGCCGGCGCAGAGGCGCTCGCCGCCCAGCATGGTCAGGAGGTCCTCGCCCGGTCCGAACAGGCTCGCCACGACGCTGCCGGCGACCAGCACGGCCAGGATCGGCACGCTGGAGCCGAGGCCGGGGCCGAACATCGCCAGCAGCAGGGGGCTCAAGCCCACGATCGCGCCGCCGACCAGAGCGGTGGCGCCCGCGGTCAGCCGGCCCTGGCGGCGAATGAGCTCGGCGAGCTGGGGACGGTCGGCCCGGGCCTGGGCGGCGCTGTAGCGCTGGAGCGTCGCCGCGCTGGCGGCAAAATGCACGAACACCACGAATTGCTGGATCCGGGTCGCGGCGAAATACAGGCCGAGCTCGGCCGGGCTCACCAGGGCCCCGAGCACGATCACGTCGACGAAGGTGAAGCCGGCATTGGCGAGGTCGATCCCGGCGATCGGCAGGCTGGTGCCGAGCCAGGTCCGCCACTGGTAGCGCTGCGGCCCGGCGGGCAGATCCGCCCGCAGCCGCGCCACGAGCAGGCCGGCCTGCAACGCGGTGGCGATGGCGGCGGCGACCAACATGCAGGCCATCGCCACCTCGGCCCGGGGCGGCGCCCCGAGCAGCACGGCCCCGACCATGCAGGCCATCATCAGGCTCTGGCGCAGCAGGTAGGGCGGCGCGATGGCGAGCCCGACCCAGTTCTGGCTGCGCGCCACGCCCTCGAGATAATCCTGGAGCGCGAAGAGCGGCATCACGCCGAGCGCGACGGCGATCGGCGCCCGGTAGGCCGGCGCGAACAGGCCTGGCTCCAGCCACAACAGGGCGGCGCCGAGGCCGGCCACGGTGAGCGCCGCCCCACCCGTGACGAGGGCACCGGCCCGGATATAGCCGCGGGCCAAGTCGAGATCGCCCCGTGCCTGGTCGGTCGGCACGAAGCGGCAGGCGCCCTGCGACAGGCCGAGCGTCAGCGTGTGGCCGAGTATGGCGGTCCAGACCCAGACGGCAGCGAACACCCCGTAGGCGTCCCAGCCCATCAGCCGGGCGGCGAGCACCTGGGCCGCGTAGGCGAAGCCGGCCGCCCCGACCCGGATGGCAAAGACGGTCAGCGCCGCCCGCACCGGGCCGCTCCGCAAAGTGTGGAGGCGCCGGCCAGCGGCGGCGAGCTTGGTGGGGGCTGGGACGGCCGTGGCTGACACTACGCACTCCGCGCCGGGCTCGGAGCATCATCCCGAAAGGCGGCCGCCGGATCGGAAACAGACGATGTCCCGTCAAACCCGCTGGAGCATCGTCCGAGATCCAATATCCGGGGCGATAGCCCAGTGATCGTGGGTGAACGATCGCGGGTTTCCGGGTCTAGCCCGGGGCGCGTTGCGGCTCGGTTAAGGGCGGCGCGCCCGGAGCGAGCTTCGGGTCCGGAGCCGGGTCGGTGCGCATCAGCGAGGTGGCGATGGTCAGCGCCACGTGCTCAGCCATGCAGCGCAGGCCGAGATCGTTGAGCCGGAACTGGCGGCCGAGCATGTGGCCCTCGCCCTTGTCGCTGCGGCTCGACAGGTAGTGCAGGGCCTCGTAGCGGCGCACCAGCGGCACCTGCTGCTGGGCCGCCACCGTCCGGACCGCCTCGACGATCCGGTTGTAATCGACATCCGCGGCCATGCTGGCGGTGTAGATCGGGTCGACCAGCACCACGTCGATCCCGTGCGAGCGGATCCAGGCCACGGCCTCGCTGAGCGCGCTCGCGAACGCGTCGGCATCGACCCGCGCGATGGCGTCGTGGGTGCCGACCTGCCAGACCACGAGGTCGGGCTCGGCCTCCGCCACGATGGTGCGCAGGCGCTCGGCCGCTCCGGAGGCGATCTCGCCCGGCAGGCCGCGATGGTCAATTGATACGTCGGTCTTCGGCAGCGCCCGTTCCAGGGCGGCTTCGAGCTTGGCCGGATAGGAGGCCGAGGCGCCCGGCGCGGCACTGCCGCCGATCGCCAGGATCCTGAGCGGACGGTTCTCGCCGAGCGCGATCCGGACTGCGCCCAGCTTGGCCATGGTGTAGAGCTGCGCGCCCGGGACCCGGCATTCCTGCGACAGGCCGGGCTGGTCACCGGCGCCTATGTCGGCCGGCTGCTCCGCAGCCGCCCCCGGCACCAGCGCGCCCAGGATCAGCGCGGCCAGCGCCCAGCGGGGTACGGGGACGCGCGCACACCTCACGACCGGGCCCGGGACGACTTGGTGCGGCTGCGCCATTCGACGAACCATGCGGTGAACCCCAGACCGACCAGGCCGCTTCCGGCGACCAGCATATCGACCAGCACGCCGCCGCCGGTCTGGAAACGCACGAGCTGCCCGATCAGGCTCAGGATCGAGCCCATGGAGAAGACCGCCAGGGAGTTCCGGCCCAGCTGACTCAGATAGCGCCCGACCACCCCGATTCGGGGAGCCAGAAATGCGTAGAGCGGCGCGAAGGCGAGCAATACCCCCAGGAAATGAAGAAGCCGCGCCGGTGTCAGGTAGGTTTTCTCGAACGTGAACAGCAACCGCGGCTCGGGCACCATCAGCGGATCCGGCCGGAGACCCGTCACGGCGAGCGCGATGCCCAGGATGACGATGATAACGCCGGCCGAAATCAGGCGTCGCGACCAGCGGCGCAGGGTATCGGAGCGCAGGTTCCAACCCTGGAGCACGAAGCCCAGCACCAGCAGAACCTGCCAGCAGAACGGATCGAAGAACCAATCCCCCTCCCCGGGCCAGGACGGGACGTTCCACTCGAAGACGAGGCTGGCGAGATAGATCGCCCCCGACAGCGCCAGGGCCGCGATCAGGCTGACGCGGCCGACCAGCACGAAGATCGGCGCGATGCCGATCAGCACCACGTAGAGCGGCAGGATGTTGAAGAAGCCGAGCTGGTAGGTCATCAGCGCCATGCCGCAGACCGACTGGATCGGGTCCGCGAAGAAGCCGCCGGCATTGTGCCATTCGAGGATCAGCGGGTTGTCGAGCAGCAGCGCCGACCCGGCGATGAGCGCCAGCGCCAGCAGCATCACGGTGAGCTGCGCGCGGTAGACCTCGACGGTGCGGGCGAGCAGCCGGACCACGCTCTGGCCGGTCGGCTCCGGGGTCCCGTCGCGCCGGCGCGTGGCGATGCCGATCGACCAGCCCGCCAGGAACACGAACAGCTCGGCGGCATCCGAGATGCCGTATTGCGAGAAGGTGTAGCGCTCGAAGGTGTTGCCCGGGATGTGGTTGACGAAAATCGTCACGAGGGCGAAGCCGCGCCAGAAGTCGATCGCGTTGGGGTCCCGCATCGTCGCGGCGGCTCCGGGGTTTCGACACTGGATCGGGGATGCGCGCCCCTGATACGGCGCCGGGCCCGGTCTGCAAAGGCGAACAAACGGGGAGTTCGCCCGGAGGCGCGAACCGGGTGGTCACGCTCGCGTTAGGTCCGGGCAAGGAGATCCGGACAGATGACCCGCACCCTGACGATCCTCGGCCTCTCGGCCCTGCTGCCGATCCTGGCCGCGACGGCCGCCACGGCGCAGTCCCAGACCGGAACCGGTGGCGGACCGACCTCGACGGTCACGGCGCCGCACACCTCGACCGTGGGCCGCACCATGCCGCCCGCCTCCGGCGCCGGCGCCGCCACCCCGAACGATCGGCGCGACCGCACCCAGCAGCAGATCCAAGACGACAAGATTTCTCAGGGCATCTGCATCGGTTGCAGCCCGAAGTGACAGATGCGGCCAGACGCCTGCGCTGCGTTACGCTTGAGGGTCAGATCCCTGTATCTTACCCTTAGGTCATGAATCAGAGGCTTCATCATGGCGACGCTGACCGTGACGGCCCGCGGCCAAGTCACCTCGCGGAAGGACGTGCTGAAGCATCTCGGCATCGAACCCGGCGATAAGATCAGGCTCGACCTGCTGCCTGACGGGCGGGCAGAACTCAAAGCCGATCGGGCCCAGGGGTCGTGGGAGAACCTGCGCCACTTCTTCTCTGGGACGACAAGCGGCGCGAAGCTCTCGATCGAGGATATCAACGACGCCATCGCCGAAGCGGGTGCTGCCGCCGGCGCTGGCGAGGAATGAAACTCACGGCCGATACGAATCTGCTGCTGCGCCTCGTCACCCCCGATGACGCGCAGCAGCAAGACATCGCGATCGGGACGTTAGAGACCGCCGATCTTGTCGCGATCAGTGTACACGTCTTCTGTGAATTAGCGTGAGTGATGGAGCGCCGCTATGGTGCACCTCGAACCCAGATCGCGCAGGCGATCCGGAAATTCATGGAGACACGAAACGTGGTCTTCGATCGCCCCGCGGTCGAAGCGGGGCTTGCCTTGCTGGAAGCCGGCGGCGACTTCGCGGACGGCGTGATTGCCTTCGACGGTCGGCGGCTCGGCGCCGAGACCTTCGCGTCGTTTGACCGGAGGGGCGTGAAGCTGCTCGCCGAGCGCGGGATCGACGCCTTCCTGTTGTCTTGACGACGGGGGAATGCGTCAACCCCGGCCCTGTTTCGGCCTTCCGAATGCGGTGGGCATGCAAGGATCGCCGCCGCACCCGACATTTCATTCTTGGGGCCAGCCCCGCGCCCTCACCGCAGCGCGAGCTCATCCTCGCTCTCGCGGGCGAGGCGGAGCAGGTTCTGGCCGTAATTGGTCTTGGCGAACATCTCGCCGCGGGCGATGAGCTGATCGCGGGTGATGAAGTTCTGCAGGAAGGCGATCTCCTCCAGGCAGGCCACCTGGAGACCCTGGCGGTTCTGCAGGGTGCGGACGAACTCGCTCGCCTCCAGCAGGCTGTCGTGGGTCCCGGTGTCGAGCCAGGCATAGCCGCGCGACATCCGCTCCACGTAGAGCTGGCCGCGCTCGAGATAGGCCTCGTTGACGCTGGTGATCTCCAGCTCGCCCCGGGCCGAGGGCTTCACCGCGGCGGCGATGTCGAGCACCTGGTTGTCGTAGAAGTACAGCCCGGTCACCGCCCAGGTCGATTCCGGGTTCTGCGGCTTCTCGACGATCTTGGTCGGGCGCCCGGTCTTGTCGAGATTGACCACGCCGTAGGCCTGCGGGTTGTCGACGTGGTAGGCGAACACCGTCGCGCCGGCCTTGCGGGCGCGCGCCTCGTTCAGCAGCTCACGCATGCCGGCGCCGAAGAACAGGTTGTCGCCCAGAATCAGCGCCACGTCGTCGGTGCCGACGAAGTCGCGCCCGATCACGAAGGCCTGGGCCAGGCCCTCCGGCCGCGGCTGCACCGCGTAGGTGAACTGCAGGCCGAACTGCTCGCCGGTGCCGAACAGGCGCTTGTAATTGTCGAGGTGCTCCGGCGACGAGATGATCAGGATCTCGCGGATGCCGGCGAGCATCAGCACCGAGATCGGGTAGTAGATCATCGGCTTGTCGTAGACCGGCAGGAGCTGCTTGTTGATCGACAGCGTCGCCGGATGCAGGCGCGTGCCGGATCCGCCGGCCAGAACGATGCCCTTCATGGCTTGGAAGCTCCCTCTCGGACCGGTCCCACGAGCCGATCGAGGATGTCGTCGAGCGCCGCCTGCCAGGGCCGGGGCGTCATGCCGTAGGCCGCCGTCAGGCTGTCGGTGGACAGGCGCGAATTGGCCGGCCGCCGGGCCGGGGTCGGGTAGGCGGAGGTCGGGATGCCGGTGACCGGGATCGACCGGCCGCCGCGCCGGGCGGATCCCGCCACGATCGCCTCGGCGAAGCCGTGCCAGGTGGTGGCGCCGGCATTCACGTAATGGAACGTCCCGGTGGGCGCGTCCGGATCCTCGGCCAGGCGCCGGGCGATCGTCGCCAGCGCGGTGGCGAGGTCGAAGGCGGAGGTCGGGCAGCCGTGCTGGTCGTTGACCACCGTCAGGGCGTCGCGCTCGCCGGAGAGCCGCAGCATCGTCTTGACGAAGTTGCCCCGGTGCGGGCTCACCACCCAGGCGGTGCGCACGATCGCGTGGCGCGGGTTGGCGCTGCGCACGGCGAGCTCGCCCGCGGCCTTGCTGGCCCCGTAGACGCTCTGCGGATCGATCGGCGCGTCCGGCGCGTAGGCGCCGTCCGGCTCGGTGCCGGCGAAGACGTAATCGGTCGAGACGTGCACGAGCGGGACCGCCTTGGCGGCGGTCGCGGCTGCCAGGATCGCCGGGGCGAGGGCGTTGAGGCGCCAGGCCTCGACCACGTCGGACTCGGCCTTGTCCACGGCGGTGTAGGCGGCGGTGTTGATCACCGCCCGGTAGGCGCGCGCCTCCAGGGTCCGGGCGACAGCGCCCGGGTCGGTGATGTCGAGCTCCGCCCGGGTCGGCGCGTGCACCGAAACGCCGGCCGGCCAGGTCAGGGCCTGCAGCTCGGTGCCGACCTGACCGGCGCCGCCGAGGACCAGGATGTCCATCAGCGGGTCAGCCCCAGGCGCTCGCCCGTGTAGCGGCCCTCGCGGATCGGGCGCCACCAGCTCTCGTTGTCGAGATACCAGGCCACGGTCTCCTCCAGGGCCTGCTCGAAGGTCTTCTGCGGCCGCCAGCCGAGCTCGGTCTCCGCCTTGGTGCAGTCGATGGCGTAGCGCCGGTCGTGGCCCGGCCGGTCGGTGACGAAGCTGATCAGCCGCTCGTGCGGGCCGTTCTCGGGCCGCAGCCGGTCGAAGGCCGCGCACAGCGCCTTCACCACCGCGAGGTTGTTGCGTACCGCCCGGCCGCCGAGCAGGTAGGTGTTGCCGATGCGGCCGCGCTCCAGCACGGCGACCAGGCCCCTGGCGTGGTCCTCGACATGGATCCAGTCGCGCTCGTTCAGCCCGTCGCCGTAGACCGGCAGCTTCTTGCCCTCGAGGGCGTTGAGGATCATCAGCGGGATCAGCTTCTCCGGGAAGTGCCGCGGCCCGTAATTGTTCGAGCAGTTGGTCACCAGCACCGGCAGCCCGTAGGTCTCGTGCCAGGCCCGCGCCAGATGGTCGGAGGCGGCCTTCGAGGCCGAGTAGGGCGAGCGCGGATCGTACCGGCTGTCCTCGGTGAAGAACGCGTCCGGGGGCAGCGAGCCGTAGACCTCGTCGGTGGAGACGTGCAGGAACCGGAAGGTCGTCTTCTCCGCCTCCGGCAGGGCCTCGTAATAGCCCCGGGCGCCGTCCAGCATGGTCTGGGTGCCGATGACGTTGGTGCGCACGAACGCGCCCGGATCGGTGATCGAGCGGTCGACATGGCTCTCGGCGGCCAGGTGCATCACCGCCTGCGGCTTGAACGCGGCGATGGCGGCCTGGACGGCGGCGCGGTCGCAGATATCCGCCTCGACCAGCCGGTGGCGCGGGTTGTCGGCCAGCGGCGCGAGGGAGATCGGGTTGGCCGCGTAGGTCATCGCGTCGAGGGTGCAGACCTCGTGGCCGAGATCGTTGACGAGATGCAGCACCAGCGCCGAGCCGATGAAGCCGCAGCCTCCGGTCACGAGAATGCGCATGGCGGGTCCCCTTCGGATCGATCGCGGATGGAAATGAGCTGCCGGCAGCTAAAGACCGCCCGGCGTGACGAAAATACGGCCCGGCCGCAGGGCGGCCGGAAACGCCGTTCAGAACACTTGGCCGAGGTCGGCGAGCTTCGGCGCGCGGCGGTCCTTGTCGGACAGGATCGCGGCCGTGCCGGAGACCGGCCACGGGATCCCGATCTCGGGATCGTCCCAGGCGAGCGCCCGGTCGTGCTCGGGGCTGTAATAGGCGTCGACCTTGTAGGCGACCATGACGTCGGGGGTCAGGGTACAGAAGCCGTGGGCGAAGCCGTGCGGGATGTAGAGCTGCTCGCCGTTCTCGGCGTCCAGCGTCACGGCGACGAACTTGCCGAAGGTCGGCGAGGCGCTGCGGATATCCACCGCCACGTCGAGGATCGCGCCCTGGAGCACCCGGATCAGCTTGGCCTGGGCCTGGGGGGCGATCTGGAAGTGCAGGCCGCGGATCGTGCCCTGCGGGGCCGAGAAGGACTGGTTGTCCTGCACGAACGGCGTGGTGATCCCGGCCTTTTCCATCGCGTCGACCCGGAACGTCTCCGAGAACCAGCCGCGGCTGTCGCCGAAGCGCTTGGGCTTGATGCGCTTGACGTCCGGAATCTCGGTCTCGATCACGTCCATGCCAGCGCGCCCCTCTCCGCGGATGCCGTCGGCCAGCCCCGCGGACATCTCCGTCCCGGCCGTCCCGGGCATTGCGCCCGCCCCGCCGAGAACAACCTCGATGATCGACCCGCGACTTCCGGTCATTCGCCGGCCGTGTCAAGGCGTGTTGCCAGCGGGGATGTTCGCCCGAGCGGTTTTTGCCAGCGCTGGTCTTGCGTTATGGGGCGCCGATGACGGGCGGATCGATCGAGTCCCTGCTGCGCGACCACCTCGCCGACCCGGCCTGTGACTGGAGCCTCGGCGCCTATGGGGCGGTGGCGGCCTTCGCGCGGGATCCGGCCGAGCCCGTGGCGATCCGCGCGGATGGCCGGATCGGTCTGGCGACCCCGCGGGGCGCGGTCGCATTCACCGCGTCACCGGAGTTGGTGCCGTTCGCCTACGAGACCGGCTTCACCGGCGGCTGGAGCCAGGCGGTCGCCCTGTGCCTGCCCGAGGCGGATTGCACCATGGGCCGGCGCGTGGTGCTGACGGAGCTCGGGCCCGACGCGGCGGCCGCGCGGGTGCAGGATCGCGGGGCGATCCTGTTCGACCTCGGCCTCGGGCTTCGGGCGGTCGATGCCTGCCTGCGCGTAGCCGATCCCGGCTTGATCGATGCCCTCCGGGCCGCCGCCGGCCGGCCGGTCTTCGCGCCCGGCAACCCGATCGGGCCGATGCTCGTGGCGGCGAGCCCGCATCGGGTGTTCTTGGCCCGTTTCGGCCGGATCGAGGTCTACACGCTGATCCCGCCGGCCGGCGTCGTGAGCGCCCCCGGGCCGCACAGCCACATCCTGCCGAAACTTCTGCGTCTCGGTCGGACCCATGCGGCGACCGCGCCGATCCCGGCCGGCCTCGTGCCCTGCGCAGCGCTCCATCCGGCGCATCCCGCCAAGGACGCGGCCGGCCGCCGGGCCGGCTTCGACACCGCCCGTCACCGCGCCTTCGGGCGCCTGCTCGACGCCTGGGGCGATCCGGCCCTCACGGCGCTTCGACGGACCGTGCTGGCCGGCGGCGAGCCGGATCCCGCCCTGGTGAACGGTCGCTTCGCCCGCTCGGCGATCCGGGCGTCGCAGGCGCAGGTTTTGGCGATGCGTGGCTGAGCGCCACCATCGTCAACCGAGCACTGCCTCAGCGAGCCGGAGGCGGCGGCGGTGGTGCTAGGAGCGGGGCGAGCGCCGGGTGGTCGCCGGCGGCGATCCAGGCTCCGCCCTGCGGGTGGATCTGGGTGGCCGCGCTCAAGGTGCCGGCGCGCGCCTGGGCGGCCAGTTCGGAGAGCGGGAACGGGCCTTCGACTGTGTCCCGGTAGACGTAGAAGAGCGCGGCCGGCGGCGGTGGCGGCGGGGCGGACGCGGCCGGGTTGGCCAGTCGCAGCAGCCCCTCCGTGGTGAAGGAAGCGGGCTCGATCACGCGCTTGTCCACGGCCCGCAGGGCTGGCGGGTCGGCCGGGTCGCGGTTGGCCTCCTCGGCGGGCACGTCGGCGAGGCTGCCCGGGATCGGCTTCGTCCAGGCGTCGATTTGGGCGAGGAACGCGTCGAACAGCCGGTCCGGATCGCCCGGCAGGCCGCCGGCCTCGACGGCGCCCTGACGCCAGCTCCGGCTCAGCGCGTCCGCCACCGCGTGGCCGATCCCGCCGACCCGGGCCTCGGCGTCGAAATTCACCGTCTCGCGCCGGGGCGCGTAGGCGCGCTTAGCGGTCCAGGCAAAGAGCGCCGCCATCGCGAGGTTCTGGACCGGCGACAGGGCCGCCTCGGCCTCTGCGAGCTGGGCCGCGATCGCCGCGCGCTGAACCCGGTCGAACAGCTTGCGCCGCAGGGTCCGCTCCGAGCCGACGCTGCGCCAATCCCCCGGTTCGAAGGCGAAGCGCCACAGCCCGGTTTCCGGCGCGCGCTGGAGCAGGCCGAGGCAGACCGCGCGCAGGAACAGCGACAGGGTCTCGCGCAGGGCGTCGGATTCCTCGGCCGAGGGAGCGACCGGGTCCGGGAAGCGCAGATAGTCCTTGTGATTGTGGAGCGGGATCGCGTCGAGCCGGTCGAGCTCCTGCGCATAGGCGTTGCGCCAGTCGCGCCGCAGGGGGCCGAGCACGTCGAGCGGCACGCCGGACAGCTCGCAGTAGCAGACGATCCGGCCACGCTGGCTGGATTCGAGGAAGCCGATCTCGCCGGCGCCGAGCACCGGCGGCAGGCTCGCCCGCAGGATCGGACCGAACTCGGCCTGGAAGGCGCGCGCGCCTTCCACCGCCAGGATCGTCTTGAACTGGTCGCCGCCCGGGCTGAAGGCGTCGAAGCGCGCGTAGATCCAGGGCATGCAGCGCAGCAGCATCAGCTCCAGGGTCTCGCGCTGCCGGGCGGGGGGCAATTCCCGCAGGGCGTCGAGCGCCGAGGGGATGCGGGCGCGGTGCGGCCCGAGCCGGCGCCGGGCCATGTCGCGCACCGCGTTGAGCAGGTCGGCCCGGGTGTCCTCCTCGCGCAAGAGGGTGAAGATCGCCCGCGACCCGCCATAGGCCCGGAACGCCTCCCGGGCCCAGGCGAGCTGCTCGGCGGGCGCGACCGCGATCTTGTCCGGCAGGTCGCCCGAGGGCAGGACCAGGAAGGTGCCGCCCGAGGGGCGCTCAATGGCGTTGCGGATCTCGGCGATGTCGAGGCGCAGCTCGCGCATCAGCCGGCCGACATCCTCGTGGCCCTGGTTCAGGGCGCTGAGCAGGCCGTCGTAGCGGGCAGAGCCGGTCTCCGGGTCGCGCCCGGTCCGCGTGCCGAGCTTGGCCGAGACCCGGCGCAGCAGCTCGGCCGCCTCGCGGGCGGCGACCGAGCGGATGCGCAGGACGCAGGAGCCGCGCAGATCCTCCCGGGCCTGCTCCAGGTAGCGCTCGGCGTCGCGGCGGTGCGAGAAGATCAGGCCGGGGCGGACCTGGTCGAGCCGGCTGAGCGAGGCGGAAAAATGCTCGGCCAGCATCTCGTCGGCGAGCCGCGCATAGGTGTCGGCGGCGGCATTGAGACGGGCGAGCGCGCCGCCATCGGCCTCGATCAACTCCTTCACCCCCTCGATCAGCGCCCGGGCGTAGTCGAGGCCGCCGCGCTCCTGATCGTCGAGCAGGCGGTAGAGGGCGGCCGGCAGCGCGCCGTCCCGGTCGGAGAGCCAGGCCGCCTCGAGCTTGGCGCGCACGTCCAGCACCTCGGCGCCGCGGGGGCCGTAGGCGGCGCCCGATCCGGTGCGGCCCAGGATGTCGTCGCGCAGGCGCTCGGCCTCCTTACGCAAATTCGGCGCCCAGTCCCGGGGGCTGGCGATCTCGGTCCTGATCGCGTCCACCGCCTCCTCAACGCCGAGCGCCACCGATTCCTGGATCGAGGAGCCGTCCGCCCGCTGCAGTAGGGTACCGACGAGGTCGTATTCGGGGATGCCGGGCGGGGCCGGCCGCAGCACCTTCGGGAAGGCCTCGAAGGCGGAAAAGCGCAGGGCGAGCCGGTCGGCGGCGAAGCGGTCGCGCTCCTCGACGGTGGGGATGTGGCGTTCCCCCTGCCCCCGGGCGACGCCGAAGAACGCCTCGACCATGCCCAGACCCGCCCGGGCGGCGTGCTCCTCGAATTCGAGGCTGCCGCGGGTGGCCAGCACGGCCTGGCCGAGCGCCGAGTAGTTCAGGGAGAACAGGGCGGCTCGGCCGGCGCGGTCCGGGCTCGGCGGCGCCCATTTGCGCATCTTGTGCTGGGTCTGGTTGACGCCGGTCGAGCGCTTGCGCCCGGAGAACTCGGAATTGCCGAAATCCTCGAACAGCACGTCGGCCATCATGTCGTAGAGGTCGCCGATCGCGGCGGTGCGCTGGTCGGCGAGGTTCTGGGTGTCGAACAGGTAGACGTCGCTGAACGGCCGCTCGACCCCGCGGGCGACCCGGGCGTGGTCGCCCCAGCTCTCGACATAGGGCGGCTCGGGATTGCCGCGCATGGCGTATTCGAGCTCGGACAGAGTCGCGACGCCGTTGGCGAAGACCCGGTCCTTGTTGGCGCCGACATAGCCCGAGGGCAAAACGAGGAAGAGGTCGACCGCGTCCGGTCGCTTGGGCGTCTCCAGCGAGGAGATCGCGTAGCCGGCGTCGATCACCGCTCCCGAGCCGGTGCCGCCGGCCACCGACGCCACCACGACGACGCGCAGGTCCGTGGATGTGTCGAGGCCGAGCGCGCGCAGCTGCGCCTCGTTCGAGACGTTGGCCAGCACCGAGCCGGCCTTGGCGGTCAGCCGGTCCATGAAGCTGCGCACCTCGTCGAAGAACAGCAGCCGCGCGATGGCGCGGATCTGCCCGGCGCCCTTCGAGGCATCGATACGCGACAGGTCCCGGGCGGGCAGCCAGGAATCGATATGCGGGTAGCTGCGCCGCTCGGCCTGGTAGCGGGCGAGGTTGACCGCCTTCTGCAGGGTCTCGCCCTCGCGGAACGCGACCTTGGCCGAGAGCGCGTCGGTGGCCGCCGCCCGGCCGGCCTCGCGGGCCTCCAGGGTGTCGGTGTCGAAGTAGAGGAAGGACGCGGCCGGGAACTGGTCGAGGGCGCTGATCCGCGTCCCGTTCCAGTCGGCCTGGAGGATGCGCCGGCGCAGGCGCAGCAGCACCTCCATGCCGGTGCCGCCGAGCGCCACGAACACGGTCGGGCGGACCTTCAGGAGCGTCTCGGTCTCGGCGGGCCGGGCGTCAGCCATGGTCTCAGCGCCTCCGGTCGGGTGCGCGCAGGAACAGCACCAGGGCGGCGCCGAACAGCACGAGGCAGAGGGCGAAGCCGGCCGCCAGCCCGGCCCAGGCCTGCCAGAGGCGGCCGACTGTGGCGCTGACCAGGATCGCGGCGGTGAGCATCAGCGCCGAGAACAGCATCCAGCTCGCACCGTTGGCGGCGTCCAGCGTCGCCCGGCGGTTGATCAGGTGGGTGCGCACGCCCTGGCGGACGAACAGGAACAGCACCGCCAGAACCACCAGGGCGGCGGCGCCGAGCGCGAATTCCATGGTGGTCGGCCCCCGTTCGAGGGTGCTGAACGGGTTCGCCCCGGTGCTCGTCCCGGCGGGGGGCGGCGCGGTCTGGATCGGATCGGCCTGCGGGGCCGGGTTCTGCGGGGCGGGAATGGTGAAATCCTGCCCGGTCCGCGCCTGGACGTGAACGAGTCCAGGAGGCCCCACGCGGTCGAGATGCAAACGAATCATGCGCCGGGTCCGGGCTCCTGCAGGCGGGTGGCGCGGGCCGGCCCCCACAGCCCCGCCCGCACCTGCCAGCGGCTGCCGTCGGGGGCGCGCAGGGTCTGGGTGCGGTACGGCCGGAGGCTCACCCGCTTCGGGACGGTGCCGAGCATCACGGTTTGCACCCGCGCCCGGGCGAGCGCGAGGGCTCCGAGCCCGGCCGCGGCGGCCAGCGCCAGGGCGGCGGACGCGGCGGCGATCAGCGGCCAGGGCGAGAACGCCGCCTCGATCCGCACCGGCAGGCTCACCGACGCCTCCGAGATGCCGCGATAGTCGCGGAACAGGCCGGGCAACCGGCCCTCCACCGCACTCGCATCCCCGACCGGCCCGCCCATCTGGTCCCCGGACAACAACCCGCTGCCGAAGATCGGCCGCACCCGTTCCAGGAAGGCCGGATCCAGCGCCAGGCGCAAGTCCGCGAGCCGCAGAGTCAGGGTGCCATCCACGATGCGGCCGTCGGAGAGCAATCCGGCGAGGCCGCTCGGGCGCGGAATCGGCGGCAGGGTCAGCACCACGGAGAGCGGCCCGCTCTCGGCCTGCGGCGCCAGGTCGGCGATCTCGGCGGGCGAGACCGCGGCCTGAGCCAGGCCCGCCTCGGTGCCGACCTCGCTCCAGCTCAGGGCGAGCCGGGCTGCCGCGACGCGCTGCGGGTAGAGGCCGTTGCGCAGATGGGCGGTCAGCCGCAGGGCGGTGCCGGCGGCGGCATCGGCGCCGCTCACGATCAGGACGCCGTTCTCCAGCCCGGCCTGCAAGCCGCCGGTGTCGAGCCGATCGAAGCGCAGGGTCAGCCCGCCGGCCAGCACCGGCTTTAGGCTCACCGGCGGGTGGCTGAACAGGGCCTTGAGCGCCGGGGCGCTGACGGCGGTCTCGAGGGCCCGGCCGCCGGCCGCGCCGTAGCCGATGCCGTAGATGACGAACCCGCCCTCCGAGAAGTTGCGACCTCTGAGGGGCATTCGCACCGGGTAGGCGACGATCCGGCTGATCGCCGCCGAGTCGCGTAGGGCCGCGTAGAAGGCGGCGGTGTTGCGCTCGACCTCGGCGCTGTTACCTGGGCTGTTCTTGTTGTTGGTGACCATCCAGATCACCCCGGCGCGGCCGCGCAGGCCGGTGCGGATCGCACCGAGCAGCGCGCCGTTGAAATCCGCATCGGCATAGGCCGTGCCGCCGGCCTTGCGCGGCAGGTCGATCGAAGCGATCGCCGCCCGGACCCGCGCGGCGTCGTAGGCGCCGTCATACAGGATGCGCGGCGAGGGCCGGCCCGGGACCTGCCCGTCCTGGTCGAAGGTCGCCACGGCCATATCGGCTCCTGGGACCCGGGCCGCCGCCACCAAGGCCTCGACCAGAGGCCGGAACTGCGACCCCTCCGCGGTCAGGAACGGCTCCATCCAGCCGGAGTCCTGCACGAGGAAGACCTGCCGCACCGGCGCCTCGGCCCGGGCGTGTCCGCCGAGCGCGAGGACGAGCATCAGAACGGCCCGCAGCAGCGCACTCATGCCGCGCGCAGCCGCAGGGCGTGGCAGCGGCATTCCGACCGGCTCCAGAGATAGAGCACGCCGTCGTGCAGCAACGCCCGCGCGTCGCCGATCCGCGACACCGCCAGACCCACCGGCAGGCGGCGCAGCCCGGCTCCGTGGGCGTGGTGGAGGACGTGGCCGGTCACCGGCGCCGGCAGGCGCTCGCCGCGCAGGAAACCGCCGCGCGGGCCGGGAATGTCGAGGGCGAGCAGGATCGTGTCGCGGGCCATCGACAGGCGGGGCACCAGCAGGTTGCCCGCATGGGTGCCGAGATTGAGGGCCTCCTCGGCGGCCTGCCAGGGCACGTTGAACCGCTCCGCGCCGGAATAGGTGCAGGGTCCGGCCGCCAGATGCGGCCCGTCGAGGCGGTGCAGGTCCGGATTTGGCGTCAGCGCGGCGACATGATAGCGGCCCTCCGCCATGCCGAGCTGATGATACAGGTCGGCGCGGTCCCGCCAGGGCGCCTGGGCGATGATTGGCGTGAAGCCCCCGGGCCAGGAAGTGGCCGTGGTCTCGTCACCGAGCGTCCGGCAGGCGACGAACCCGTCCGGGCCGGTCCAGACGGTGTCGCCGAGCCGGTTCATCCACGGCCCGGCGAAATCCGCATCGGGGGCGGCGCGCCCGAGGTCGCGCAGGTCGAGGGCGTCCGAATCGGCCACACGGCGGCAGAGGACGAGGCGCCCGCCCCGCTCGCCGAGGACGAGGAGGTCACCCCCGCGCCAGCACGGCGCCGACAGGAACCGCAGGCCCGCCACCCGGGCCTCGGCGTGGACCAGACCGCGCCCGAGTTGCGGCAGCCTCACGCCGACCAGCACCTCGGCGGTGGCGTAGGCGATGCCCCTGCGGCTTGCGGTGATGCCGGTTCCGACCGGATGCGGCGGCAGCCGTTCGTGGCCCACGAAATTTCGGCCGTCCCATTCCGCGAACGCGCCGAGATTCTCCTGGAACAGGTACAGCGCGGCCGGGTGTCCGGCCCGGATCAGCGCCGGCACGCCGCTCGGCAGCGGCACTTCGGCGAGGCTGTCCAGGTCGATGTCGAGGATCTCCGGGGCCGGAATCGGGACCGGCGGGCCCAGCGCGGCGCCGGTCTCGGGCGAGTGCGCGAAGGCGGCCGGAAACGGCTGGCCCTGCCCGTCCCGGCGGATTCCCAGATAGGCGATCCGGGCATCGGTCGCCGGGACCAGGGTGCCCGCGACCTCGGCCGCGCGGGCCCGCCCGCCCCCGAAGCTCCAACGCTGGCGCCCAGGCAGATCCGTGACCCGCGGGTCCGGATCGATCGGCCAGATGCCCTCCGGTGCGGCGTGGGCGAGCGGCGATGGATCGTCCAGACTCAAGGGCACCGGTCCAGGGCGGGAAGGTGGCGGGGATCGTTCCCGATTTTTGGCGGGATGGGAAG